>CAUYRT010024955.1:0-23508 GCA_963574885.1 Lepilemur ruficaudatus
TATGTGGACTGTTTTAGCCACATAGTTTCTTTCATTTTTTTTTTACATTTGCTAAACCCAAGTCTGAGCGACGTGGGGCGTCACTGTGGAGGGGTGGGACATGCTTGAAAAATAGTTGGGGAGTGGAATTAGGGGTCTCAATAGGGGAAAGGAATTCCTCAAAAACTGATTCTTCTTGTCTTTTTGAAGATCATACTTTTTAAAAATTTGTTTTAGAAATTTAAAAAATAAGATTTTAATAATTTATATAACAGTTGTTTAAAAATTGTTTTTGCTTCTATAGTCCAGATTTGTCAAAACTCTGTAAGTACTTGTAAAATTTTATGTTGACATATAACATTTTGGACATAATTTTTAAAAGTTGCTAAGGATACACTTTATGGCACATTGTAAATGTTGATAGTTTAAAATAAAATTATTACACAGTTTTTTCAATGACTCCAATAGGATAATGATTTGATACTTAAGATCATCCATTGAAAAAAGTTATCTTATTTAATGGATTGAAGTTTTATATCTTTTATTTTTCTCCTTTGATTCATATTCTCATTCCACTTTTGTCTACAGGTATTTTATATATTCATACAAATATATACTCTAATGTAATATTTTTTGTGTTTATAAGTCTTTTATTGATCAATAGATAATTCTCTGCAACTAAAAATTCATGTATATTAAAATTTAAATTATTTTCATTTCCTGTCACCATAAGGTGGTATTTTCTTTTAATTTTTGGACAATGTCATTTTAATTTTTATTAGTATATAATTGGTCAAGGGACAATAAACATATTAAAAGTTTAGTAAATAATGATTAAGCATGAAAAGTAAAATTTTATTAGCAATGCATCTCTTAATGACATGAATGGACGTTTTCCTTTTAATTTATGCATCCATTAATGATTATTATTTATTGACAGGTATGACAAAATTTATCAGCAATTCTTTTTTGTTTTTTGAATAGATATAAGTGCTAAATAACCATGTTTAAGTAATGCTATTCAATGCTTTGAACTCTTTCTGAAGCTCTGTATCACAAATCACATAGTGATGCATCAACAAATTATTTTTTATGATCTATCTGCTAACAACTCAAGTAGATCATTTTTTATTTTTTTTTTAAAGCAAAGAATTGGAAACTCTGATTTGCAGAGGCTAAATGCCCTTGGAAAAGGATTGTTACTTTCTTAAAATCACTTTCTTTCCCAATACCAATGTCAATATGGTCAATTTTTCCTTTGTCAGGGAGTCGCAGATGTTTTTATAAGTCTAGGACAATTTGTCAGGGTGGCGATCTGCCCTCAGTTCTTGGTGTGCTCTTGGCGGAAAAATGACTAGACACACCAAAGTGTTAAGTCCAGACTATTATTAATATCTTGGAAAAATCACTAGCAGGGCCAATGCGACAGAGTAACTTCACGCAGGAAACAGTTGCATGTGAGCAGCTCTTTATTGTAGAACAAAATGAGTCTGTCTCTGTGAGGAAGGGGGAGGAGAGGGAAAAAGGGAAAGGGGGAGGGGAGGCAGGGGGAGGGGGTGACTGACTCACCAACTTCTTGGATTGTTTCCTTTTATTGGCCCAGTCTGAGGGAGGGCTCTCAGAAGGTGTGGGATAGTACCAAATTATCAACAGGTGTCCTCAAGATTCCATCTGCATATATGACTTCCTTCTCTGAAAGCCCACCTGGGAGGGTGAACCATAATGTAGATTTAAGCTAATGATATAATTAACCTTAGGTTACTCTAGGTCACTATCCAAATCCTATCATGCCTGGGCTGGGGAATTCCCAGATTGATAAAGCATTCCCTCCTTCTCCAGGTGTAGTAGTTGTTTGGGATAGGATTGAGGGTGGGACAACACCAAAATGGAGTGCCCACCCTTATCCTTCTTCCCAGGTGGAGCAATTGCTGGAGACAGCACCAAAGCAGGGCACCCTTGTCTCCAGTGGGAGATCCAACTATCCAACTAACAAATTCATCACAGTAAGTAAAATCCAGGAAATGAGAGCGTTCGGCTTTTCCTTTGTAGAGTTAGAAAAGGAGGACCTGCTTGAAGCCAGAAATTCTCAGGCCATATTTGTATTATAAAAGAGTGTATATGTGAGTCAAAGGTCTAGAATTTGATTCTTTGAAAACTGTTTACGTGCTTATATATTCCTTGAAAGTCATTTTATACCCTAGTAGCATGCAGACTAATGGTATATACGGTTCTTTCTCCTAACAACTTTTTTCTCCTATTTTACATAATGTTATAACTATGTTTTCAGTTATCATATAGCTTTATAAACAGTTAACAGCTTTATCTATAAGATTAAACTAACACATTATGGTTTATATGATTTCTTTTATAATTGAAAATATATTTTTAATTTTTATTTATTGCAAATAATAAGAATAAAAGCAATCTTGTACAAAAACAATCCCTCCCCCAACCTTCAAATTGAGAATTTATTGTAGTATAAATTTATTGAGTGGAACTTCTGTGATGTAAAATGTGGATGTTCTTCAAAACTTCTAGTAAATATAGCAATATGTCAAATAAGTTGTACTAGTTTATGCCAGGACTAGTAATCATTGAAAACACCTGCTTTGCAACGTAGTTTCCAGCTTCCTTTTAATTGGGGTTATAATTATAGTCAGTAAAATGCAATTGGCAATTACCCCAATCTAGATCATTACCCTAGAAATTTCTTCTTATCCCTTTACAGTCAACCCCATCACCAAGCAAACGCTATTGTGATTTCTGTTCCTATCGTTTTGTCTGTTCTTGATCTTCACAGAAATGGAATTATAGAGAGTAAGCATTCTTTGGGTCTGCCTTCTTTTGTTCATATGTTTGTGAAATTTGTCTATGCTATTGAATGTGCCAATGAGTAGTATTCCATAGCATGAATGTAACATAATTGTGTCTTATTCTACTATTGAAAAACATTTGGATTATTTCCAATAATTTGCTATTATGAATAAAGCTTCAGTGAACAATCTTGCTAACAAGACTTTATGTGGACCAATATTTTCTTTCACTTTGAGCAACTACCTAAAAGTGGCATTGTTGTCTCACAGGGTTTTAAGAGACTGTCACAGTTTCTGACAATCATTGTAATATTATAAACTATAACCATATATCCTAACAGCAATATGTGATGAGCGTTCTAGTAGCTTTTCATCTTCTCCAACATTTGCTGGGGTTGGTCTTTTTAATGTTAGCCAATCTAGTGGGTATGCAGTAATACCTCATTGGGGTTGAAATATGCATTTTTCTAAATGTTGACCGTCTTTTCATGTGTTTATTGGCTCTTTATATATTCTCTTTTGTAAAGTGTCTGTCCAAGTATTTTGTCCATTTTTTAAATTGACTAATTTTTTTATTTGTTTTCTATTTATGGAGTTCTTGAAATTTCTTAAGAGTTATTTATCAGGTATCTATTGAAAATATTTTTTTCTGTGAATTGCCTTTTTAAAAATTGCATATATTTAAGGTGAACAACATAATGTTTTGATATACGTATACAGAGAGAAATGGTTATTAAAGTCAAGTAAATTAACATATCCATCATCTTACATAGTTACCCTTACATGCACATGTGTGGAAAGAGCACCTAAAATCTACTCTTTGCCAAATTCCAAATACAATATTATTAACTGTAGTCCTCACGTTGTACATTAGCTTTTTTATTTTCTTAATGATGTTTTTGATGATCAGAAGTTTTTTATTTTAATAGTTTTACCATTTTATCCTTTATGGGTAGTTGTTTATCCCAAATTTGTCAAAATATCATTCTTTGTTATCTTATAAGACCTTTATAGTTTAGCTTTTACTTTTAGATTTGCAATGCACTTCAAGCATATTTTTGTATCTGGGTTGAGAGATGTATCAGAGTTATGTTTTTCAAAATTGATATCCAATTGTGTGAGCAAAATAATTATTGAAAAGACTTTTCTCTTTGAAATACATTGAAGCCTATGTCAAAAGTTATTAGACTAATATAATTTGATCTATTTCTGTATGCTACTCTTTCCACAAATCTCTTTCAATTTTTTTGCCAATGCTGCATTGCCTTAATTACAGTAGCTTTACAATAAATCTCAAAATCATGTAATGCCAGCCCTCCAACTCCATTATTCTTTTTCAAGACTATTACAGGTCTTTATAATTCTATATAAATTTTGGATTCAGTTTGTCAGGTTTTACAAAAAGAAAAAAATCTTCTAGGATTTTCAGTGTAATTTAATCAACCTGCAGTTCAATTGATTAAATTGGGAAAAAGTGGGGATAGCTTAATAATATAGAGTCTTGATGTATAAACAAAGTATGTCTCTCCCCGTATCCAGGTTTCTTTATGTTTTGTAATTTTCAGTATGAAGATCTGGCAGGCTTTCTGTTCAATTTGTTTCTTATTATTTCATGTTTTATGCTATTTAACTCATTTAAAAATTTTTATTTTTGAGGCATTTTTTTCAGTTAGCAGAACAAATGTAGTATAACGACAACCCTGAACTTTTCTCAGTTGAAATCATATTTTTGCCACTTTCTAAATACATAAGAAATATATAATTTTTCAGGAATATTTTTAGCTAAAAAGAGCTAAAACCAGCAATGATGACAGCAATAAATGCTTGGTGACAAAGGAAGTAAGCTTCATTTACCAAATTACCATTCACACATGTATTCAGCAAATCCATATTATGGACCTACCATAATGTGGACCTAATATTCACATGTTCATGGCCTAAGTGCCTAAACATGGTGAACAGATAAGGTGTTTACAGTAAATAAATAAATGCAGTACTGCTTCCTCACAAATCTTTGTGGCAGATATATCCTGATTATTCCAGTGTTTTTATTATTCCAGGCTCCATACTGTGAGTCACCTGAACCAAAGCTTCCTTTCCATTCTCATTAATACACAGCCCCAGCTCAGCCTAATTACAGCCTTTCGCAGGGATTTATCTGTGCTGATGTATCTGTGCTGTTTCCATTTACTCTTTTGTTTATTTTCTTCAGAGAGAAGAGTCCTATGTAGAAGCCCTTTAAAATCAAAATGGTGATGTGATTCTTACCGCTCCAGAGGGAAGAACTGAGAGAAAGAGAGAACCTGAGATGATGCACTTCAATGGTCAGTAATTTCTTTCTCTTGAATGAAGAATTTTATCCTATTTTCCACCAGAGATTAAAAACAAGGAAGCTGAAAATATGATCAACTTCTTTTGAATAAGATTTTCAACCCATAATCTTTATATAAATATTAACTTTATATTACTGAGCATTCCATGAAACATAGTCATGCTGATAGTCATTAAAAGAAATGAAATGATATATGAAATGCTCTTCCAACACACAGGAGAGGCAGTAAAGAGTGGTGGTTACATGACTCATGTAACCTTGAGCCAACTCTAGTTGGCTCAAACCAACTAGATACAAATCACAGTACAGCAATTGCTAGCTATGTAAATTTAGCTAACATATTTATCTTTTCTATGAATTAGCTTCACTTCTGCTTTCCCACCTTTTTTTGTTATTTTCTTTTTCACTTTATTTTATTTAACAGCTTCTCCAGTATCATGCTGAATACAAGTGATGAGATAGACATGCTTTCTCTTATTCCATTCTTAAGTTAAAAGTATTCAGTACATTATCAGTAATATCAATTCTATTTCTCATAGAATTTCTTCATCTGAGGAATTTCCTTTCTCTTTTGATGAAAATTTTTTATTATGAAGAGGTGTTAAGTTTTGCCAAATGTATTTTCCAATTTTAAGACTCATCATTTTTGTTATTTGCTAATTTGGTTAATTTCCATATTATGCTAATAACCTCACCTCCAATTTATCCACCAGAATGTTAAGAAAAGTTTCTCAGACAGAGTTGTATAGCAATAGCTTCAGGGACACAGGAACAACTTCAGTGTTACAGATCAGTAAAACTGTTGGTGAGTGTAATAATTTCTTCCTGATTAGACAGGATATTCACCAATGAAACCATTTGGGCCTGGAATTTTTATTCATGTATGCAGAAATATTTTGTAAACAAATGCAGTTTTTAAAGTAGATATAGAGCTAATCAAATGCTTTATTTCTTCTTAAAATGGCTTTAAAGTTGTGTTTTTCAAGGAATTTGTCCAATCAATCTAATTTATCAAATGTATTGTCATATAGTTTATAAAACATTTATTATTTTGTTGTTTGTATTATCTTTAATTATATTCACTCTTTCATTTTTGATATTGGTGCACTTTTTTACTCCATTTTCTTCTTGACACTTTTGCCAGTGTTAATCAATTTTGTTAACCCCTTCAAAAGACCTACTTTTGGCTTAATTAATTTTTCTGATATTCTCTGTTATTTTATTGATTGTTTTCTAATGTTTTTCTTATTCCTCTCTTTCTACTTACTTTAGGCTTAATTTGATTTTCTTTTTCTACTTTATGAAGGTAGAAGCTCAGATCATCGATTATAAACTTTTCTTTTTCCTAATATAGGCGGTTAAATAGCTAAATTTCTTTCTAAGCACTACATGGGCTATCTCCCAAATTTTGATATGTAATGTTTTCATTCTCATTTAGTTGCAAATATTTTCTAATTTCCCTTTATATTGTTTCTATTTCTGTAGGTTCTTTAGATATGTTCTTCAAATGTCAATTATAACAACTTGGTTGATAGAATTGTTCAGATTTTCTACATTCTTAATGATTTCTGGACACTTCTTCTGTTTATTAGTGAAAGAGAGATGTTGAAATCTCCAACTATGAAACTGAATTCCCTTTAGTCCTGTCAGGTTTTTCTTCATGTATTCTGAAATGCTATTATTAGGTGCCCACATATTTAGGATTGTTTTTCTCTTCCTGATGAATTGGCTATTGTCTTCCAGATTAATTAACATTATGAAATATCCTTCTTTATCTCTGATAATGCTCTTTGTTTTGAAGCCTACTTTGTCTGATATAAATATGTCAGTTTTCTTATGCTTACTGTTTACATAGTATACTTCTTTTTTCTTTTACTTTTAACCTATTTTTCTTTATATTTAAAGTTTATCTTTTGTTGAAAGCCTATAGTTGGGCCTTGCTTTTTGATATATAGTCTGGCAATTTTGCCTTTTATTTGGAGTATTTTGTGCATTTGCATTTAATGTAATTTTTCATATAATTGGGTTTAAGTTTTCCATTCTTGACCTCTTGTTATTTGTTTTCCACTTGTCTGTTCTTTCTTTCTTTCGTTCTTTTTCTTTCTTTCGTTCGTTCCTTGCTTCCTTCCTTCTTTCCTTCTCTCTTTCTTTCCTCTCTTGCCCCTTTTCTATTAGGATAATAAAATATTTTTTAACATTCTACCTTGATTCCTCTATTAGCCTTTATAAATACACGTATCTTAGGATTATACCCTGTTGTCTAATGCCTGAAAATAATTTACTTGTATATTTTATCAGTGGAGAGCTAGTCTTGTATGAGTTACACATCATGATTAGAAGTGGAAGTTTTTCATTATGGTTTCTCAAATGGATATTTGATACGATGAAATGATTTTGTAAAAATTAAGCTGTCAGCAACATACATAATGATTTGAGTCATAAAGACTAGAAAATGAAAAACTAACCAGGAGCCCAGTATAATGTTATAGATATTAGAGATGAGAGACTGGACTGAAGAGGTAGTGGTAATAACTGAAAACATTTTTTAAAGAATGACACAGAAAAGTGAAAATTTGAGCAACATCTTGAAAAGAAACTTGAAGAAATTTGAAACAAGAATATCATTACTTAGCAATAGATTGGTGATAGGGTTTGAGGAAATCAGAAAATTTAAGAAAATTTCTGTCTCCAGCTTTCAAGATTATGGAAAAGAAGAGTATAGAATTGAGAAGATAAAAGAGGAATTGAGAAAGGAAAAGAGGATAATTTTATTTGGGAGCATGTAAGATTAAAGATTTGAAAAAGAAATCCAAATGGCCATGCCTTGAAGATTCAGGGGGATATGGGATTAGAGCTTAGATGACCGGTCAGGATAGAATGTATGGATTTAGATTTTTTCTCACCTAAGGAATGTATGAATGCTGCTGGATCAAGGAGAAAAGGGAAGGAGACCAGTGGACGTGGCTAGTCAATAGTGGAGCTGGGCGCCAGAACTCCAGAGATAAAGAAGGGGATGGGTGACCAGGAGACAGCAAGAGAGGTCCCACGTCTTTGATTATGGAAGTGGTCTATTTTTTCATCCACTTCATGTAAACACCAGGACAAGCTCTCAAAGCCTCTGCTAAGTACCTGGTTGTGAATAGCAGATTCCTTTGGAATGTCTCTCTACCCCTTCCTAGATCTTTTCGTTGGAGGAATGTCAAAGGAAAGGTGGGGCTTGGTCTCTAACCCCATGTGAATGAATTTAGAAACACAGCAAAAGTATGCATTCACCTTCTGCTCCTGGACATTTCTATAAAGAAGATGCACACTGCCTTATATTCTTAGATTTCATAATTCTTTATGATTTAAATATGCTGCCTTTAACATTGGCTCTTTGGAATCTTGCAACAACCTTGTAAGGTAGTCTACACAGGGCATGTATTTTTAGCCCCATGTGTTATCCCAGGTGGAAAAAGAAAGGGCCACACCACAGGACTTCAGTCTTCCTACTCTTTCTCTAGAGTTCTTTCCTTAACCCCCAGTAACCCTCCTAATTCGACATTGTGACAGAGAAGAGGATAATAAACTTTCTCTCCTCTATGCACAATTTGGGAAATAATGATGACCTTTACTATCTGATGTGCAGAACAAAAATAAGCTGAATGCATAATTGCCATAAAATTTCTGCTAATAATTCACATAGAAATATATAGAAATACGTTGCTCAAATCCAGCCATTTGTATCTACTGGGAGCATTGTTTACTAACAACTGAACGTGGAGAAATTAGTCAAATGTAGCTAATTAAGCCAGGAAGTGAAAAAACAGCACCCCGATTTTCTAACCTTGTTTTATTTAATGTGTAACTATTTCTTTCTGCTTTCTTTCTTTTCTTTCTCTCTCTTCCTGCCTTCCTGCCTTTTTTCTTTAACTTTTCTTACTTACTATCTCTCTCTTGGGGTAGGGAGAAGGCTCTTTCAGTTTGTTGTTTAGACTGGTTACAATCATATAGGCAACATCAATTCCTTATAAATTTTGATCTTTTATCATTTTTTCCAAGTAATTGTCTATTATGTAATTGCTTTCTTCCTCGCATACACTTCTTTTTCTTACATTTCTTTTCTTTATCTTTCTAAGCCCATTAATCAAGAAAAGATGAAACAAAAAAAGTATGCTATCACTGATGACAGGGATATGTCTTTTATTTGTATTCTACTTGGTTTCCTTATACATATATATAAGGAATTATATATATTTTATATATATTTGTGTATATGTGTGTGTGTGTATATGTATATAATTTTCACCCCAATTGTCACATATTCTTAGAGCTGTGAGAATATCATACATGTTACTTACATTTTATTATGCATGTTCACATCAGCTTTGTCTTGTGTCTTTTATTTGGTTGCCAGGTAACCTGCTTATACAGGAAAGTTCCTATTTTCATATTTCCTGGCCCTATCCTATTTTTTCTTTTGTCACTGATAAGAATTTTATACTCAAATCTGTTAAAACAAAATGGTTCCTCTGTTATAATCTTTAGATGATTTATACTGTACCCAAAGTTTCTAACATCTATTAATACTTTGAAAATAATTTTATAAGAGGGAAAAGAATGAAAAGAACTCGAGTAATATAGATCTTGTTCAAATTCTAAATTGACTTTTGCTAGCAGTGGAAAAATAATAATTATAATGATTAAGCATATGCTTAATCCATGGTATAAACATTATAACTTAAATAGGTAAGGTACTGTATATAGTCAAAATGAAAATTATAAGTAGAAATAATAAGAAAACAGGCTGGGCACAGTGGCTCATATCTGTAATCTCAGCACTTTGGGAGGCTAAGGTGGGAGAATTGCTTGAGGCCAGATGTTAAGGACCAGCCTAGGCAACATACAGACATCCGTCTCTACAAATAATTAAAAAAACAATAGCCAGGTGTGGTGGTGCACACCTGTAGTCCTAGCTACTCAGGAGGCCGATGTGGGAGAATCACTTAAGCCCAGGAGTTTGAGGTTGCAGTGAGCAATGATAGTACCACTTCTCTCTAGCCTGGGTGACAGAGTGAACCCCTTTCTCTAAAAATAAAATAAAATGAAATAAGAAAACAGAAATTCTTGGTTGCTCTTAAATTATCCTTTTTGAGAGGTGGTGTTGGTACAAAATATGCTGCCATTTTTCATAATTTAATTGAAATAATGTGCCATATTCAGTATGAGCAGGCTAGAGACACAAAATATGAGAAAGTTATAAATACAGGCGAAGTCTAAAAAGTGGTTCTTGCCTTTAAGAAGCTTATTTATGGACTAATTGGAGAACCAAGATATATACATCTGAAATAACCACTGAATACTGGAAGATATGTTATAACAATAGCTACCATTTACTGATCGCCAAGCATTGTTAGATGTTTTATAGACATTATTTATCATCTTATTTATCACATCATTTTTTATCATCTTGCACTAACTCTGCAAGCAGGCATTATTAACATTATTCCCATGATTCAGACAAGTACACTAAGTTTCCAGGAAGTTAAACTAACTAGAAAGACTCACACAACTAATGATAACAACAGTGATAGCCAACGCTTAGGAAGTGCCTACAATGTGCGGCTTCAGTGGGAACACAGCAATGGGTTTGAGGCACAGGAGTATGGCCGGTGGCCAGTCCTGTTCCCACAGTTGAAGATCTGAGAGCTGCATTCTCATGGCTGCCATATCCTCTGAAGGAAAGAGCCAGAATTTTAACTCAGAATTTTTCACCAAGTATTCAGGGATTCATCATTAGCCTTATTCTGTCATTGAGACATGGAGCTTCATCATGAAGCCGTATGTAGAAACTGGCCTTTATGTGTTTTTCAAACCAAATCATGCTTAGAACTGCCTGTAGGGTCCTTGTACCTGCATTTTCTGGCCAATTTTCACCTCCATTTCCAAACATAGTGAAGAATTAGGGTGTGGATTAACTAAGAATGCTATCCAAACAACACCATAAATTCTCATAAAGTGTCTGCTTGATGAGCCTGACGGCTCCTATTGTGGGACTATGAGAAATAGAGGAATGAAGGGCTCTGTTATGTCTGATAGTCTTTTCTTGAGAGATTGGTATCCTTGATTTCATCAACAATGTATCTGTCAGTGCAAAATGCATTACTTATGAGAGCTGCCTACATATCATCCACATGCATTTGACGTAAAATATTTAAACCCAATGCAAAACCAAAAATGCATCAAGGTAGTATGTTCTTAAAAATGCATCAAGGTAGTATGCTCATATTTTCTTCTGGCTGCAGCAGCTAAGAGGAAAAACAAAAGCAATGATTAGAAAAGGGAGACTTCTGATCAACAGAAGAGACCTTTACAAGTGGTGACATTCCTGATATTGTCTTTTTCCAACCAAATTAGGGTAAGTCTAACAGCTGTCTCCACCGTCATGGAGGGCATCTGCCTGAAGAAAGTTTTGAAAGACAAATTTTTAATTTTCGGTTACTTGCATTTTCATAGCCTTCTCTTTGTTGTACATTTTTTATATTAAATAGAGAAAGAAATGTTAAAACAGCATTTCTTCACTGTATTCCTTAGAAAATTTGGGTCATAGTATGCTTAACTGGTGTTATTCAAACAATAAAATTCTGAGGACAAAAAGACTGCTGAAAGTAGATTAAACAAAGTTAAACAGAGTCTTGACTGTAGTACTATACTGAGCCTTTGATATAAGTTAAGACTTTCAAATAAGTCATATTTACAGCATATATGCATGTATACATTCATATATACAGTCTGACTCTCCAAGTTACATATATACATACACACACATATATAGTCCATGACTTTCTAAGAAAGTCATATGTAATATATATATATACACACACATACATATACACAGTTTAACATATATTTACCCATGAGTTCTTTTTACAAATAGCCTCTTATGGGAATCATGTTTTACAGAACAGCATGGTAAAATGCTGATTTAGAGTGATAAATCAATATACTCTATTAAAGATTACATCTATAATAGTCTATATAGTAAATATAAAGTATGTTAATTTAATCTGAGTACTTTTTTTTCTTTTTCTTTCTTTCTTTTTTTTTTTTTTTTTTTTTGAGACAGGGTCTTTCTCTGTTGCCCAGGCTGGAATGCAGTGGCACAATCATAGCTCACTGCAGCCTCAAATTCCTGGGCTCAAGTGATCTTTCTTCACCAGCCTCCCAAGTAGCTGGAGCTATAGGCCTGCATCACTACTCCCAGCTAATTTTTTTTTTTAGCAGGGTCTTGCTATATTGCCCCCGCAGGATGGTCTCAAACTCCTGGCACCAAGTGATCCTCCCACTTCACCCTCCCAAAGTGCTGGAATTACAAGTGTGAGCCACCATACCCAGTCAGTCTCATCTTTAAAGACTGAGAATCTCCTGGAATTAATAATGTCTGTTCTTTTCTTAGTCTAGTATCCTTCTATGCATTAGTGTGAACCAGTATTAATGTCTATGTGGGACACATGAGAAGGCAATATTCATCAGGGTTGCTGACATAGAAACAGGTTAAGGAAATAAAAGAATTCTTGGAGGATCATTAACAGAGGTTCCTGAATCAGGCAGATTTACCCAACAATCATAGTTATGAGGCTTGGCTAAGGCAAAGCAGGTAAGCACATCCCTGAACAGAGGCTGTTTGGATTGGACTTGCCACTCCTTATGAAATGGAACACATAGAGACTCCCTTGCCTGGGTGTGTCACCCTTCTATCCAGATTCATAACACAGGGGAGTGAAACAAAGGCAGCTGATGGGCTCTATGTCATGGCTGCAAAAGGCAACCTGTCATGACTAGTGCCATCCCTTGGGGCTAGACTCCAGCTCTTCCCACAAGCAGCACACTGTGCTAGCCATATAGCTGTTTTCCCCTGCGCTATTACAGGACCCACAGGCTCTGTGGCTTGGCCATTTCGCAAGAGAGCTGGATCTGCTCCAGCGCAGGAGCCCCAGGCTCACCTGCCAATGATTGTGACTCAGAGGCCTTAAAATAACAATCACTCAGCAGAAACCAGAACATCTAAACTGTCAGTGCCTTAAGAAAGAAGACCAATTAAAAAAAAAAATCCCTACTACCTTGCCATGAGATACAGTACAGAATTAAGGACATAATATACTCGCAGAGCTTACTTTGAGAGAGATAACATGACACAGAATGAAACTAAACCAGTGCAGAAAGATATCTACAAAATAGTGAGTCTATTTGGTGTAGTCATTAATATTAAATAACATATTCATTTACTCCTTCATCCATCCATTTATTTGATAAACATTTATAACAACCTCCTTGCTAGGTCTTGGAGAGAAAAATGAGAATTAAACAGTTTCTCTTTTTAAGGAGTTCAGTCTAGCTGTTTTTCAAACTTTGGAATACATATGAACCACTTGTAATGATGGTTTAAAACGCAAATGCCTAGGCCACTCCCTCCAATAGATTCTCATTCAGCTGGGCCTGGGCCTACATGAAATCTGAGAGTCTTCATTGTTTTTTATGGTGATTATGATGCTTGGGCACCATACTTAGAAAAACACTATTCGGACACAGAGCAGACAGAGGGCCCTAGTAAATCTAGTCTCAATGGACTGTGTGGTTAAGAGCACAATACTTACCAGCATTCCCTGCAGACTCAGGCAACCTGAATTTAGATTCTGCTTCCATGACTATCTGTTTGACTTTGAGCAAATTACTTGACCTCTGTAAGACCCAGTTTCATTTTAAATAAAACAAGGATAATATTCCCTATCCCTTGGGAATATTTTGAGAATCAAATGAGATATTATATATCTGGCACATTAGTTGGCACCTGATAGGTGTTCAATACATAGTTGTGATAGCAATAATAATTTTTGCTTTTGTTGGTGATATTATCACTGCCATGATAATGCACCAGAATTAACCTGTATTAATGTATGTCAATATATGATATTAATATGTAATTATATATTTAATATATAATTCATCTATTATTAATTACATTTATATACATTAACACATTTAGTCAATAGAGATTGTTACTTTGACAAAAACCAATTGAGAAATTCATGGAATTTTATATAACAGTACAGTGAAGGCATTGTATGAAAATCTTTCTACTTTCAACGGGATGAGACTTAGCATCTCTCTCATATTGGGAAGAATGCAGAACGCATTAGCAGATGGAGTGTGTTTTCTAACATAATTTGAAGATCTGCCTTTGATAAAGGCAGTAATAAATGGGGGCTCTTCTGCAAAATATTCCCCTCAGTTATTTTTTGCAAAGTTGTTTTTTGTTTGTTGTTTTTAAACTTATGTAGTTTCAAAGCCAAATGAGGAATACTCATAATCTTTCCCCCCATAATGTTCACAATTTTTAAAATTTTCTATTCAAATAATAACTTCTTTCTCATATTAAAGTAATACTGAGTATAGAACATTTAGAAAGTATTAAGAACACTTTAAAAAGTGAGAAAATAATCATCCAAATATTCACGATCTAGATATAACCGTAATTAAAATTGAGTGGTTAGTCTTGTTTTACTATTTACAGTTTGTTTTATCATTGAGTTCAAATATATGCACAATTTACATTCTGGTTTTTTCCCTTAATATTATATAGTAGGAATTTTCATCTATCACACACACAAAACATTTGATAACTGAATAATTCCATCCTTTCTCCCTCATAATTTATTTTACTAATCTCTTATTTTGGGAAATTTTACTATATTAAGATATATCACAAGGAATAATTTTATATATGATGTTTATATATGTATATTATTCTTATTTTAGATGGATTCCTAAAAATACAATTACTGAGGGGAGGGTATAAATATTTTTAAATTTTCAAGACATGTTAACAAAATTTCTTTCCATAAAGGTTTTACCAATGCTCACCCCCACAATCAGAAAAAAGTACCAATTTATCTGACAACTAGAGATATTAAATGTGCTTTGATTAATATATTGGCCATTATGTCTCTTTTTCAACAAATTATCTATTCCTTTCTTTTGTCTAGTTATCTACTGGAAACTGGATTGATTCTTGCTTTTCTCTTCCTTCCTTCATTTGTTCCTTCCTCTGTTCCTTCCTTTTCTTCTTTCCTTCCTTCTTTTCTTTTCTAAAACGTCATTTCAGATTTTTCATAGAATGAGTCTTGAATAATTCACTATATTACTCGTTAAAGCACAACCTAGAAGTATGTTTCTGCTCTCTCCCACAGTAGTTTTATAAAAAAATTACATCAAATTTCACTTTGTAGAATTTCTCTTTCATGACAAATATATTAACATTTCCTTTCCCAGGCAGACCCCGAATGTGGCAGCTTTTAGTAGCAGCATGTTGGATACTTCTTCTTGGATCTATGTATGGTTATGATAAGAAAGGAAGCACCACAAATCCTGAAGCTAATATGAATATTGTAAGTCATTTATTAAGAAAAAACATTAAATAAGAAAGTATTAATTTGTCATCATTTTAGATAGAATTATTGTGCTTGCCTAATTTTCAACAATTCCTCTGGTGACTAATCTGTCCTTCCTCCTCTGTTCCTTGTCATGGCTAACTAATCCAAGATTTGAAAGATCTGACCCAAGTTGGAGCAGTGATATTCCATTTCCAGGTGGTTTGAGCTACCATCTAATGGTGGCTTCCTGAAGAGAAGCTTCATGAGTTAATACTCATGATCTCTGTAGATTATCCTTGAGTTCTTCCTGAGGCTCTTGATAGGGCAATCTCTTTGATTTTGTGAGCTATACCATTGTACCTTTTTGAAAGTATCTTAACATGTGGGAATTCATGCCAGAAATGAAATACAATAATGCTGGGGGAAAAAAAAGCAAGTGACAAATGTCCACTATGGGCTTCATTCCAGTGGAATACTCCATTACTCCATACTCCTGTATATATACTGCATTATTGATGTCCTCTCCCACACCCAAGCTTGTATTAGACTCTCAAGAAGAATGAAAATGCCGAAGTTTTTTTTTATTAGTATCTCTTCTTATTCCTCTCTCCAAAGTATCCAATAAGTACCCCCAATCTTCTACTACACTGCTGAATTCACAGTCTGTGAATACACTTGTATGTCCTCAAATCCAAATTTCCCTCTTCCGCTAATATTTACCCATATTCTTTTGCTCTCTAGTATGAGTGATTTCTGGCTTTTAATCCTTCTATAATGATAACAAAAATAACAAACGTCTATTTTATGTTAGACACTGTTCTAGATATATTACATATCCCCACAACTAATTTGTCAGGAGATACTATTATTAACTCTAATAATAAAATGAGGCACAGAAAGATTAAATAACTTGCCCAAAGTTACATAGTTAAGAAGAGGAAGAGTGAGAATTTAATGCCATCAGTCTGTCTCTGTGGCCAGGGCTCTCAGCCACTGCTCTATGTGGCCTCACAATTTATACATGCATCTGTGTGCCTGAGCCTGACGTGGGCAAATGCATAACCTTATGATAAGGGCATAGGATTTGGAGTTAAACCTACTTTGGCATAAATCTTGTCTTTATCTCTTCCTAGTGTATAACCTTGGAGAAATTATTCATCTTCCTGAACTTCAGTTTCCTCAACTGTAAAATGGTACACTCTCTATCTCAAAGGCCTTTTGTAAGGATTAATGGGACAAGTGATGCAAACATCTATGCAGAAGATAATCAATAAACACAAGTTCTGCTCTTTCGCATATATCTGTGAGTGGGTATCTACTGTTGACCACTCGAGAGTCACTCTCTGTTCTTTTACACCTTTCTCCCTGCTCAAGAGCCTGAAATAGAAGGACTAGGTCAACAAGTTCCCCCAACCTTTGGTTTTCAGTTCAATTCAGCTCATGGAAATCATGAGCACGAGTTGAGAAGGAAAGAAGTCGAGGTCAGGTGTTTTGCTGCTTCCCTGTGAAGTCAAGTTAGACAGGTTGTCTTCCTCAATGTGGCCCTCTCTGCTTGACTGTCTCCTTCAGGGCTTTGGTAACTGCTTCCTCCCATCTTCTTTCAGGTCTAAGGGTGGTAACAGCTCACTTGTTATGAGCCCTAGGGTACTACACAATCACCTGTGGTTTCCCTCATTAGATGCCATGTAATTCATTTGCCAAAACATTTTGAGAATGAATTAATAATACCAGGCAAACAGGCACAAGCAGGAACTGTCCTGAGCAAACCAGGATGCAGGATCACCTCACCCTGCCTTACCTATGCCTTTGTATGCAACCCCTTCTAAAAATCCTCCCCAAATTATCCTCATATAATATTTCCCACTACATGCTGTCTCAATGACTGATGAACAGTATATTGCAATTTAAAGCACCATATTGTAATACATGGATAAAAATTAAGAGATTACAATATGAAGGCATATATTTTCCTTTTCTCCTTTTAGAGCGAGATTATTTCTTACTGGGGTTATCCTTATGAAGTGTATGATGTTGTGACAAAAGACGGTTATATCCTTGGAATTTACAGGATTCCTCATGGAAGAGGATGTCCAAAGGGAACAGGTATGACTTATTTTATTATGGAAAGAGAAATATCTAAAGCAGAGAGGCTTAGATGCCCTGGGAGGAGTAGGGCAGCTTCTGTTCTTGTAGGGTACATGTGATGTTTTGATACAGGCATGTGAGTTAATCAAATCAGGGTAATTGGGGTATCCATGACTTCTTGCATTTACAATTTCTTTGTGTTAAGAGCATTCCAATTCCACTCTTTCAGTTAAAGTATACCCTAACTTATTGTTGATTATAGTTACTTTGTTGTATTATCAAATATTGTTCATTCTATATATCTAATTACATTTTTGCACCCATTAATTATCCCCACTTTATGCCCCCCTCCACACTCTCCTTCCTAGGCTAAGATAATCATCATTCTACTCTCTGTCCCCATGAGATCAATTGTTTTTAATATTTACTCCCACATATAAACATGTGAGATTTGTCCTTCTAGGCTTGACTTATTTCAGTTAATATAATATTCTCCAGTTTCATCCATGTTGTTGCAAATGGCAGAATTTCATTCTTTTTTGTGGCTATACAAAATAATATTCCATTGTGTATATGTACCACCATTCATCTGTTGATGGACACATAGGTTGATTCCAAATCTTGGCTATTGTGAATAGTGCTGCAATAAACATGGGAGTGCAGATATCTTTTTGATATACTAATTTCTCTTCCTTTGGATATATGAGGTCTGTCTGGAAAGTATCCAGCCATGTAATATGAAAGATGGAGGCATTTATTGAAGGAGATATAAGATACAAGAAACATTGTATGTAGGACAATGACACCTCAGTTTCCTTCAGAGTAGTCATCCTTGGGACCTCACACAGTTCTCCCAGTGTCTCTTCCACTGCAAAATTCTGTATTGGAATCACCGCAAAACACTCCGCAAAATTCTGTATTGGAATTGCCATCAGCTGCCTTGTTGTATTTTTCTAAATCTCATCAACGGTCAAAATCTCTTCCCTTTCAAAGGTGATTTTAGTTTTGGGAAAGGTAGAAGTCCAGAGCACCAAATCTGGGCTATAGGGGGGAGGAGACACCTGGGTGATTTGATGCTTTGCCAAAAAAACGTTGCACAAGATGCAATATGTGGGTGGGTGTGTTGTTGTGATGAAGCTGCCAATCACCAGTTGCCCATAGCTGTGGCTGTTTCTGTTGCATTGCCTTTCTCAACCAATGAAGATCATTGAGGTGGTACTCTTTATTAACTATTTGGCCTGAAGGAATGTACATGTGTGGACAACACCTTCCTACTCAAATAACACAGATAACATGGTCTTGATCTTGCTGTGACTTTGCCACGCTTCCTTTGGGTGCTGAGAACCAGGTGACTTGCAGAGGGACGACTAGGCCTTCATTTCTGGATTATAGCCATGTACCCATGATTCATTTCCAGTTATGATCTTCTTGTGGAAATCTGTCTCATTGTTAGAGGTTTGAAGTAAGTCATTAACAAATGCAGCACAATGTTCCTTCTACTCTGGTAGCAGAAGCCACAGAATGCATTTTGCCATGACACATTTTATGTCAAGATCCTGCATCAAAGTCTTGGACACAGCAGTTTTTGGAATTCCCCAGATCAGCTTCTAGTTCTTGCACTGTCAGTCA
This sequence comes from Lepilemur ruficaudatus, assembly GCA_963574885.1. Taxonomy (NCBI): domain Eukaryota; kingdom Metazoa; phylum Chordata; class Mammalia; order Primates; family Lepilemuridae; genus Lepilemur; species Lepilemur ruficaudatus. The sequence continues at coordinate 19,248 of CAUYRT010024955.1, forward strand.
CTGATCTTTGTTGATGGCACCCTGCACATGTTCAACATTTTTAGGTGTTCTGCTTGTTGTAGGCATTCCAGAATGTGGATCACTTTCAATAGATTCTCGACCATCTTTTGTTAAGAGCATGGTTTGTGCCATGCTCTTATTTGTGCTGCACTCATTGCATTGTCCCCAAAAGCCTTCTGAATCATCCTAATAGTTTCCACAGAGGAATGTTTAAGCTTAACACAAAATTTGATGCAGATTGATTGCTCTACTCACTCAGTCATTTTGAATGTGATGACCACACAGTGCACATGCTCACTCAATGGTGTCTAGTGCCCCACTGACTAGTACAGTGAAGTTGTCATTGTTCATGCATGTGTATTCCAGTCCACTCTGCTTGGATGCCAGTTTACATTGATGTCGTGCAAACCATTCTCATTATATTAACAATGTCAGGATACTTTCTGGACAGACCTTGTTGTATACCCAGCAATGGAATTACTGGGTCATATGGTAGTTCTATTTCCAGTTTTTTGAGGAACCTCCATACTGTTCTCCATAGTAGTTGTACTAATTTACATTCCCACCAACAATGCATGAGGGTCTCCCTTTCTCCGCATCCTTGCCAGAACTCATTATTGCCTGCCTTTTTGATAAAAGCCATTTTAACTGAGGTGAGATGATATTTCAGTATAGTTTTGATTTGCATTTTTTTAATGACTAATGATGTTGAGCATTTGTTTCATATACCTGTCGGCCATTTGTATGTCTTCTTAAACATCTATTCAGATCCTTTGCCCATTTTTAAATCTGATTATTTGATTTTTTTCCTATTGAATTGTTGGAGCTCCTTATATATTCTAGTTACTAGTCCCTTGTCAGATGGGTAGTTTGCAAATATTTTCTCCCATTTTGCAGGTTGTCTCTTCCCTTTGTGAATTGTTTCCTCTGTTGTGCATATTTTTTGGTTTGATGTGATCCCATTTGTCCAATTTTGTTTTGATTACCTGTGCTTTGAGGGTATTACTCAAGAAGTCCTTGCCCAGACCAATATCCTGAAGCATTTCCCCAATGTTTTCTTTCAGTTGTTTCATACTTTTAGGTCTTAGATTTAAGTCTTTAATCCATTTTGATTTGATTTTTTTATACAATGAGAGATAAGGGTCTAGTTTCATTCTTCTGCATATGGATATCCAGTTTTCCCAGCACCATTTATTGAAGAGATTGTTCTTTTCCCACTGTATGTGCTTGGCACCTTTGTCACTATAGCTGTATGGCTTTATTTATGGATTCTCTATTCTGTTCCAGTCGTCTATGTGTTTGTTTTTATGCCAGTACTATGCTGTTTTGGTTACCACAGCTCTGTAGTATGAAGTCAGGTAATTTCTCCAATTTTGTTCGTTTTGTTCAGGATGGCTTTGGCTGTTCTGGGTCTTTTGTGGTGCCATATAAATTTTTGGATTTTTTTTTTCTATTTCTGTGAAGAATGTCATTGATATTTTGAGGGGGATTGCATTTAATCTATCGATTGGTTTGGGTATTTATGGACATTTTAATAATATTTATTCTTCCAATCCATGAGCATGAAATATCTTTCCATTTTTTTTGTGTCCTTTTCAATTTCTTTCATCAATATTTTATAGTTTCTATTATAGAGATCCTTCATTTCTTTGGTTAAATTTATTCTTAAGTATTTTATTTTATTTGTAGTTATCATAAATGATATTATTTTCTTGGTTAGTTTTTCAGATCCTATATATATATATCTGTTGGCATATAGAAATGCTAATGATTTTTATGTATTGTTTTTGTTTCCTACAAATTTACTGAATTTATTTATTAGTTCTAATAGGATTTTTTGTGGAACTTTTAGGTTTTTCTAGGTATAAGATCATATTGTCTACAAACAAGGATACTTTGACCTCTTCCTTTTCAATTTGGATGCTCTTTGTTTCTTTCTTTTGTCTGATTGCTCTAGCTAGAACTTTCACTACTATGTTGAATAACAGTGGTGAAAGTGGGCATTCTTGTCTCATTCCAGATCTTAGAGGAAAGACTTTTAGTTTTTCCCCATTCAATATGATACTTATTGTGGGTCTGTCATATATGGTTTTTATCATATTGAGGTAGGTTCCTTTTATACCCAGTTTTTTGATAATTTTTGTCATGAAGGGATGTTGAATTTAATTGAATGCTTTTTCAGCATTACTTGAAATGATCATATGGTTTTTGTCTTTCATTGTGTTGATATGATGTAGCACATTGATTGATTTACATATGTTGAACCATCCTTGTATCCCTGGGATGAATTCTACTTGATCAAAATGAATAATATTCTAATGTTTTGTTAAGTTTGGTTTGCTACTATTTTTTTGAGGATTTTTGCATCTATGTTCATCAGAGACATTGGCCTACAGTTTTCTTTTTTTTGTTGTTGTGTCTTTGTCTGGTTTGGTGTTAGGGTGATACAGGCCTCATAGAATGAGTTTGGGAGTGTTCCCTCCTCCTCAATCTTTTGGAATAGTTTAAGTAGGATTGGTATTAGTTCTTCTTTGAATGCCTTGTAAAATTCAACAGGGAAGCCATCAGGTCCTGGGCTTTTATTTGATGGGAGACTTCTTATTACTACTTCTATCTTGTTACTTATTATTGGTTTATTCAGGTTTTGGATTTCTTCCTGGTTCAATCTTGGTAGGTTGTAGATGTCTAGTAATTTATCCATTTCTTCTAGGTTTTCCAATTTATTGGCATATAGTTGCTCATAGTAGTCTCTATGATCCTTTGGATTTCTGCAGCATCAGTTGTAATGTCTCCTTTTTCATCTCTGATTTGGTTATTTGGGTTTTCTTTCTTTTTTTCTTAGTCTGGCTAAAGGTGTATCACTTTTGTTTGTTTTTTTCAAAAAAACCAATTTTTTGTTTTCATTGATCTTTTGTATTTTGTTTCAATTTCATTTATTGCTGCTCTGATCTTTATTATTTCTTGTCTTCTACTAATTTTGGGTTTGATTTACTCTTGTTTTTCCAGTTCTTTGAGATGTAAGATTAGGTTTTTTATTTGAAGTTTTTCTATTTTTTTACTATAAACTTTCCTCTTTTTACTTCTTTTACTATATTCCATAGGTTTTGGTATGCTGTATTTTCATTTTCATTTGTTTTGGAAGATTTTTAAATTTCTTTCTTACTCTCTTTATTGACCCACTGGTCATTCAGGAGCATACTGTTTAATTTCCATGTATTTTTATAGATTCCCATGTTCTTCTTGTTACTGATTTCTGGTTTTATTCCATTGTGGTCAGAGAAAATACTTAATATGATTTCAATTTTTTAAGACTTTTTGTGGCCTAACATATTGTTTATCCTTGAGAATGATCCATGAACTGAGGAGAAGAATGTGTATTCTGCAGCTATTGGATGAAGTGTTCTGTAAATATATACTAGGTCCATTTGGTCTATTGTGCAAGTAAAGTCCAATGTTTCTCTGTTGATTTTCTGTCTGGATGATCTGTCCAATATTGAAAGTGGAGTGTTGAGGTTGCCAATGATTATTGTATTTGGGTCTATCTCTCTCTTTAGATCTGATAATATTTGCTTTATATATCTGGGTGCTCCAGTGTTGAGTGCATATATATTTAGATCGTTATATCCTCTTGTTGAATTGACCCTTTTATCACTATATAATGACCTTCTTTGTCTCTTTTTACAGTTTTTGTCTTAAAATCTATTTTAAATAATAGAAGTATACCTACTCCTGCTCTTCTTTGGTTTCCATTTACATGGAATATCTTTTTCCATCCCTTTATTTTCAGTTTATATGAGTCTTTATAGGTGAAGTGTCTCTTGCAGACAACATATGATTGACTCTTGTTTTTTATCCATTCAGCCACTCTACATCTTTTGATTAGAGAGTTTAGTTCATTCCCATTCAATGTTATTATTGATAGGTAAGGACTTACTACTGTCATGCTATTATTTGATTTCTGGTTGTTTTGTGATCCTCTCATTCTTCCTTCCTGTCTTCCTTTGTTAAAAGTGATTTTCTCTATTAGTATGTTTTAATTTCTTGCTTTTTGTTTTTTGTATATCTGTTGTAGGTTTTTTTTTTTTTTTTTTTTTTTTTTTTTTTTTTTTTTTTTTTTTTTTAAAATTTGTGAACGGGATAACATTCATATATTTTATTTTAAGAAAAAAAAAAAAACAAAAACAAAAATGCCTTAGACTGGGAACTTAAAAGAACAAAAATTTATTCCTTGCAGTTCTATAGGTTGGAAAGTCCAGGATCA
>CAUYRT010024957.1:0-38909 GCA_963574885.1 Lepilemur ruficaudatus
CCTTAGTGTTGATCAGTGAGTGTCAGTTTGATGGCGAATATATGTGTTGCCTATTCTTCCATTCTTGTGATACCTCACTTTGAAGGATGGGCTCAAGCTCTATCCAGGAAAATATAAGAGGTGCTAGATCACCATTGTTCTCTATGATTGAGTAGTATTCCATTGTATACATATTCCATATTTTATTTATCCACTCATGGATTGATGGGCACTTGGGTTGTTTCCACATCCTTGCGATAGTGAATTGTGCTGCATAAACATTCGAGTGCAGATGTCTTTGTTATAGAATGACTTTTGTTCGTTTGGGTAGATGCCTAATAGTGGTATTACTGGATCAGATAGTAGTTCTATTTGTAGCTCTTTGAGGTATCTCCAAATTCTTTTCCACAGAGGTTGCACTAATTTGCAGTCCCACCAGCAGTGTAAGAATGTTCCTGTCTCTCCACATCCTCGCCAGCATTTGTTGCTTTGGCATTTTTTGATAAAGGTCAATTTTACTGGAGTTAGGTGATTTGATTTGCATTCCCCTAATGATTAGAGATGTTGAGCATTTTTAAATACATGTGATGGCCATTATTCTGTATTCTTTTGAAAAGTTTCTGTTCATGTCCTTCACCCATTTATTGATGGGGTTGTTTGATTTTTTTATTATTGATTTTTTTAAGTTCTAGATATATTCTTGTTATCAGCCCTATATCAGATGTGAAGAGAGTAAATATTTTCTTTCATTCTATAGGTTGTCTATTTGCTCTAATGATAGTTTCCTTTGATGTACAAGTGGTATAAAATTAGAGTTCAATTCCAACAGAAACACATATCACTTCACAAAATTGTGGAAAATAAACAATTTATTGTTGATTGTCTATTGGATAAAGGAGAAAGTACAGAGAGAAATCAAAACATTTTTCAAACTTAATGATAACGGGGACACAAGTTATTAAAATCTGTGGGACTCAGCAAAAGCATTCCTGAGAGGAAAACTAATAGCATTAAATGCTCACATCCAAAAAGCAAAAAGCTCAAATATCAACAATCTAACAAACAATCTCAAGGAATTGGAAAAGGAAGAGCAAATAAACTCCAAATCTAGCAGAAGAAAACAAATAACTAAAATCAAAGCAGAACTAAATGAAACTGAGAACAAAAGAACTATACAGAAGATCAAAAAAATCAAAAGCTGGTTTTTCAAAAAGATAAACAAAATTGTCATCCCTCTTGCCAGATTGACAAGAACTCAAAGGGAAAGGACTCTAATAAACTCAATTAGAAATGAAAAAAGAGAGGTCACAACAAACAGCACAGAAACACAAAATATTATCTTTGAATACTATAAAAACCTATATGCCCCAAAACTACATAATGTGGAGGAAATGGACACATTCCTGGAAACATACAACCTCCCTAAGCTCACCCAGGAGGAAGTACAATTCCTGAACAGACCAGTATCAAGCACAGAAATTGGAGCAGTAATTAAAAATCTTCCAAAAAGGAAAAGTCCTGGACCAGATGGCTACACTTCCTATGTTCTTCTTAATATTGTGCTTTGTAAATCTTTAATAGATGCTATTCTGATAGGGAAAAATTTATTTTAATGTGATTCTAATTTGAATTTCATTAATTATGTTAATTACTTTTTCATGGATGTATATGTTGTGTAAGAATTCCCATTCTGTGTCTTTTATCCATTATTGGTGGTTCCTCTTTTTCTAGTATAGATTTATATCATGTTTCTATGGTAAATGAGTAACTTTGTGCCTATCATATTTGCTGCATTTATTTTGTAGTTTTATTTTAATCAGAGCCATTTTTACTTTGTAAAGATTTTTGTGGTATGAAAGTTCTTATTTTAATGTAATCGCATATATCATTGTAAGCAGAGATAGACACTATTCCCTTGTTCCAGCTTTCACTGAGTTTTCTCTAATTTAGTATATCTCATGGTTTAGGGTTTCATCTAAGATATTGTTTGAAAAAACTATTTTTCTTGATATAACATCTAAAAAGCAAAAGAAGAAATTGGCCTATTTTATTAATTTAGTCACACCTTTGTCTGAAGTCAAAATCCCTCTCAATATGACCACATACTACATTTACAGTTTCTCATTAATAGAAATCTATACCATAAATCTGAGCGATATTTCCTGTTCCTTTTTTATGGTTCTTTCTTTCTGACTTTTATTCTATTTTCTTCTGTCAGAAATGTCTTTACTATTCTTCATTCATGAAATATTACCAGATTCGAAATCAATTTTCAAATGTCATTCGCATTTCCACACCACTCTGATAGGCCACCATCCCTAACAAATTTGTTTTCTTATGATTCCATTAACCCTTCTGAGCCATTTATTTATATAGTTCCCAAATAACTTTTTTTTGCACAGTTGTTTTACATCCCATTCTCTAATGTATGTAATTTATAGGAAAAAAAAAAACAACTCTCCCTTTTTGACAGACACTACAAGAGGAAATTACATATGAATTCAATGAAAAGTTTTTCAAAATTGTCTTACACTGCTCTTATGACTTATTGAGTGGATTGGAGTCAAAAATTTAGTTTGTGTCCTAACTTCATTACCTAATGCAGCATTAATTATGATAAAACTGTCACCATTCTGAGACTGAAATATTTTGAATTTTCAATTTCTTCTGTGACAAAACGAATTTACAAGAATACTTCCAGGTTTATGTGAGATTAAATTAAATACTTTTAAAACATTTTTTTTGTGAAAGCACCTTCTATATTATAAATTTCAATCAAAATCTCAATTGTTGTTATGCTCAGCTGAATATAACGTTGCATGGATAAATATTTAAACAGGTTAAGATGTTTTGCATAATTAAAGTTACTTTTCCTTAACAATTGGTTAATTGAAATTGACTTGAAATTTCATAAACATCTGTTATTCTCACTCATTAATAAAGTTTAAAGGTCATGCAAGGACAGAATCTATTCTGCCCCTTAAACGTTCCATTCTGTTGAGTTATATTCAGAACTAAAATGCTTGTGCATTATAGACTGCTAATGAGCTCCATAAGTCTGATAAGGATTATCTAAAAATATTTTTAAAATTCAGGCCATCTATATTTTAAACTTAAAATTATAAACACTTGAGAAACATATATATGATTAATTGACTTTCTAATCATTGTTCATTTCCATTTTTCTATGAAGGATATAGAACTAAGTTTGTGGTAAACATGCTGAATCAAGGATAGCTGTAATTCCTTGTTTACTTCTAGATTCAAAATTTAACATTTTTTTTCCTCCTCCATGTACCAAAATCTCTTGCTAAGGAATAAATATACACAGATCCCTTGGTATCCGTTGGGGATTAGTTCCAAGAACTCCTGTAAATATCAAAATCCATGGATGCTCAAGTCCCTGATATAAAATGGCATATTATTTGCATATAACTTATACGTATTTTCTTGTATGCTTTAAGTCATCTCTAGATTACCTATAATATCTAATACAATATAAATGTTAGACAAACAGTTGTTATACTGTATTAGGGAATAATGACATGAAAAAAATCTGTGCATGTTCAGTACAGATGCAATTTTTTCCACAATATTTTTGATCTGCAGTTGGTTGACTCCATGGATGCAGAAACTTCCAGTACGGAGGGCTGAGTGTACTTACTCATGCAAGAACAAAATCTTAGGGTAGTCTCTATCTCTACTGTTATTTCTTGCCTCACCTAATTCATCACCAAATACTGTAAATTCTACTTCTTAAATCAATCTACCTTCCATTTTCTCTGGCTGCCATCGTCTTATTTGAGCCTTCATCTGGATAATTGTAATAATCTCCTAATTTATATAATTTATATAATCTCCTCTAACTTGTTTCATCCATTCAGTGCCACTAAATATAGACACCGAATCATGTTGCATTTTTTTCTTACACACACTCATTTGCTTTCTTTTCCCTGTATCTGTGCAACATTCATATTCGTCTGTAAGTTCTATAAGGCTACTCAGAACACAGAATTTTCCACAATTTATTGTTCCAGTTTCAGCATTGTTAACAGAAAATCCTCTTAATAATCAGATTATTTTATATACATAATACATATATATATATAAATACATATGTTTTAGATGATCTGTTTAGTTGGGATTTTCTTTCTCCATTTCTAGCCTGATAAAACCTTACTCCCTTGTTACAATATGAATAAATGCCACTTCCTATGTGACAGTTTCCCTAGCCAATTTCGTGGCTAGAATTACTTACTTCTTTGTGGATCCCCCACATATCAACGTTATTGGTGTTTCTTTATTTGTTTTGCAAATACTCTTATCATCTGCCTTTACAACAAATTTAGGTCTTTCTAAAATCAGACAACATGTGTTTTCCAAAGCTGTGTCTGTTAGTCCTTGGCATATATTTGGCCATCCATGAATATTTATTGTTGTTTGGAAAGAGGAATAATGAAAAGGGAAAGTCAAATGATCTGTGAAGAAAGAGAAGCAGATAGGGCATGTGAAGCGGTATCCTTCACAGTGTAGTATTTTTTATTTTTCTCCCATAGCACTCTTGCCATTTGCAGTAAGTCCCATCACTCATGGGTTGTTATTACTGAGGTCCTCACAGAAGAAATATTATTCCATTTCTGGCTGCTCTCTGCAGCACTTATACTTCATTATTTCCCTACAGGTTTCAGTGTCCTTCAGCGTTTTTTTTTTTTCTTTTTCTTTTTTTTTCCACATTCGTTTTTCTTCATCAGTATCTGTGATGAAGGACTGATGCCAAGTAATCAACTTCACTTCTTTTGGAAAAAAAAAATCCTAATCCCAACTGATGTTTTATTTTATAGACAAAAGTGTCTTTCTATATTCTGTGCAAAAACCTTAGAAACATTTCAGCACAATGTGGTAGGTTATGCCAATTGATGTAATGCCAAAGCTCCATAATGGAAAAATAAGAAAAGGCTCAACATTCTTTTCACCTAAGAAAGTGCTATTAGTTCAAGTAGCACTTAACTAGTGAAACGAATATGCCCTGGAGCAGAAATTTTATCTTTGGCAGCTGCAATACCTAAGGCCCACTGGCTGTCCTTTGTCCCTGCTCATTCTGAGTCTCATTTCCTAGGGAAGATGATTCAATTTGGATTAAGTTCCTTTTCTTTTCTTTTTTTTTTGTTTGTTTGTTTGTCATAAAATTCGGTGGATTATATAGAGTTTTCCCACTTGCAACTTTTTCATTATTTAATATAATGTCAGTTTAGCTTACTGACAATACCTTTTGTTTCTGCCACCCAGTTTTATTCTACCAGAGTGCATTTTGAGGTCATAGAACAAAGAGGAAATGGATGTAGGTATGGGCTTGGGGAGGCAGAACAGGGAAGGCTGGCAGATAGTAATGATCCTTCTAGTTATGTCCTCAGGAATAAAATGTTAAAAAAAACAAAGCACCTTAATGTGTCACTATATAAGAAAAAAACTTGAGACGAGATCCTGGGTTAAGAAAGGCATTGCGGTACTAACTGCACAAGTGGAAAAGTTTCTGATAACATTTTCTATAAGATAAAATTGAGTGAAATATAAAAATCCCCTGTCTATATCCACTTTGGCAATCCATAATAAATTCTGGAAGACAGAGAAGTGACTGCACTTCCTTATACTACGAAGCGGATTGTCTGGCACTGGATCAATGACATCCCTTCAACATACCTACTGTTAAATAGGAATGGTTGTTCTGTTTATTAGCCATCCAGTGGATGGATTATATAGTAGGGTTGCCAATTTTAGTAAATAAAAATAAAGGACATTGAGCTTAATTTGAATTCCAGATGAAAAATAACTTTAAGTACATCATATTACACGCAATATACTAAAATATTTATTGTTCATCAGTAAGTCTAATTTAACTGGGCACCCTGCATTTTATCTAACAATTCCTTATTAGTATAGTACAAGTCTCTTTTAAGTAGGCATAGATTTTTCCTGTTGTAGGAGCATGCATAAATACAAGATGACTAAAGAATACCAGACTTACCAGGCATGGAAGCTAGTTTTAATCCTCAGAGGTCTTGAACTAGAGGAAATATTGTCAATTATGCCTTGGTTTTCTTGAGCCTCAGTGTGTTAGACGTAGAAAGGCCCGTACAAGACAGACCACTGATGAATACGTGCTTACCCTGAGATTCCAAAATTACCCAGCTGAGCCTCTGCCCTGAAGGATCTGTTGTATGAAAACCAAATGACATATTTGAGGGTTTTTATTTCAGCATTGTTTGCAAGGATGAAAATTGAAAACAGCTGATTTGTCCATCAATAGGAAAATAACTACAAACATATGGTCTATTCTTTGATTTTGAGCACAAGGTCATGTAAGATTAATGTGTGGATTCTGGGTCAAATTCTATTTCTACCGCTTGCTATTTGTGTAGCACTGAACAAGTTACTCAACTTCTCTGTGCTGCATTTTAATTACATTCAAAATAACAATGTTATAAAATATAAATGTAATATAAAAATAAAAACATAATATGAAATATAAAAATAATAAAAGTGTCTCCCAGAGGAATTTTGTGAGGGAGCAGTGAGTTAATACATATGAGTTGTTGGATATAGTGATTGACACCTAGAAATGTTCAGTAAATATTAGCCTTTATCAAGGTAAAATACTATACAACAATAAAATAAATGAACAGAAAGATATGGACAATTAGATAGTATTTGTGTAAAACGATTAAAACACGCTAAGTAAGGCTATAAATTATTTAATGCTTATATATGTAGTGAATATGTGAAGCCATATATTGAATGATAAATGCCTAATTATGATGGTAGATGTTCCTGAGAAGAAAAGGAGGGTCAAGTCTAGAGAATAGAATAAAATTGTTCATAAAGTTTAATTATTTTACTAAGAAACTAGGATGGCAAATCACAAAATGTTAATATTTGTTGATTCTTGGTTTATGAGTATTTGCTATAATTTTCTTTGTAGTTTCGGTATTTGTTCAACTAATAAAAATGTTGAAATACAGTGGGGTATGGAGACAAAGTCTTGTACTCCACGAATAAGTTCCTTGTTAAAGTTTTATTTTTCATACTATATCTTTTAAATTCAGGTACAGATGTCATAATTCTGAACTTTACCAAATAATGTAACAGGTCTAACATGCATTAAAAGTCTAAAAATGTGGCAAACAGGGACTGGCACAGAATATACGTGTTCGTGGCAACACCGTGCACGATAACCGAAAGGTGGGGATGAACTCAATGTCCATCAGTGAATAAACATGCAGATGTGGTCTGTCCATACCGTGGAATGTGATTTGGCCATGAAAAGGAATGAGGTTCTGACACGTGCTACGGTGTGGCTGAACCTCAAAAACATGAGGCTGGGTGAAATAAGCCAGCCATGAAAGGACAAATGTTACATGATTCCACTCAAATGAAATACCTAGAATAGGCAAATCCTTAGAGACAGAGTGTAGGTCAGAGGTTGCAGGAGTGGGGGTGTGGGGGTTCACAGGGAGTATTGCTTAAGGGGAGCAGAGTTTCTGTTTGGGGTGAGGACGTTTTAGAACTAGATAGTGGTGATGGTTGCACGTTGTGAATGTACTTAGAGCCAATGAACTGTACATTTAAAAATGGCTAAAATGGCAAATTTTATATTATTTATTTTTACTCTATTTTTTTGGAGACAGGGTCTCACCATGTTGCCCAGGCTATAGTGCAGTGGCTCTTCATAGGTTCAGTCACAGCTCACAGCAGCCTCAAACTCCTGGGCTCAAGGGATCCTCCTGCCTCAGCCTCCTGAGTAGCTGGGACTGCAGGCATGCACCACCACATTGTATGTTATATTTATTTCACCACAATAAAAAAAATCAATGCTGGGTAGAGAATAGCCCAAAGGGACAAAGATGGCAGCAGAAGGCTGAGGTGAAGCCCCTGTCTTTGTCCGGGCTCCAGACCACAGCAGCCAGAACACGACGTACCCAGGGTTCCTCAGTGACACCGTTAGAACTGGGCTGAAGCCCAGGACACTGGCCCCTACGCCTTGCCTTCCCAGTCTGGCTTTGGGGACATTAGGAATAGAACAGTGGCTGAGAAAAATTTTTTAAAAAATGAAAAAAAAAAGTCTAAAAATGTGCCAGATGCATTTTAAACATGACCATCATGTGAAATAAATTTTACTATTCCAACTTCAGAGGTGGGAAACTGAGGCTAAGAGAGAATAAGTAACTTGCTGATTGTTAAAAGCCAAAAATTGAGAGCTGGAATCACGTCCACATCTGCCTTACTCCAAAGCTTCTTTTCATTTTACCTAGTGCAGCTCTGGTCTACAAATATGTATTTATCCTATTAGTAGCTACAGTAGAGTGGTAATCTACTTTTAAATTTTATTCTCTTATATTTAGAACTTTGTTGAAATTTTGAGTATGCCGTGTGATTTGAGTATATATTTTTTTCAGTTCTATTCTCATATTTAGCAGATTTTTCAAGTGACCTGTCAGGCAATCAGGGGTAGAGGACATACTGTAAAACAGAGAGACAATGAGTACTTCAGCTAAGCATAGTATTTGGAATCGGTGTCTTTCTCACTTGTGATATTTGAGTCTAAAAGCAGCAGCATATGAAGTTTTATTTTAAGATAGAAAAAAAGCATTAAACTACATCCTGCAATTATAATATAACCAAATATTGTTAGTTTTGATCTATAGGGTTTGTCTTTGTAGTAGATGCTTCTAATACTGCAGAAAACATTCCGATTAAGGAAAACACTATCTAGTGTGCAACGTAACGAATATGGGCACTGCATATATCCATACAATACAAAGAATGAAGATTATCCACGAAGTATAGACATAGAAATTTAAAAATGTTTAAAGATATTTCATTTAAATATAGGTAAATTTTCTGTTTGACAGTATACACATGGCTAATAACCATAAACTTTGATGTTGACAGCAAAGCATAATCTCTTTCTGATGGAATTTGATCATATATGATGATTAAAAACATCTAAATCAGTAGTATGTAAGATGAGAGTAATTACTCTTGTTGTTTGGGAATGAGGATAAGGAAGAGACAGAAATGTCCAATTCCTTGGTAGTTTTGAATGCTGGAAATAGGAGGAAATCTAATAATGCAATGAATAATAAACAATGTCTTCTCACATGCATTATTTTTGAATGCCTTTCAAAAAGCTTATCACAGTGAGTTAAACTTTTGGAATGGGGAAAATTCCAAGAAGTATTGGAAAGATAAATACATTTTAATGTAGTTTATGTGCCTTATATTTCCAATTCTCTATTTGAATAAACTTATTGGGGATACCCTTGAAATGTTTCTTCTCCTAGGTTTAATTTTTAGTGAAAAGATATTTGGATTTCTTTTATAATATACTGCCTAAAAATATTTTTAAGAGATTTCAAATTATTAGACATGTTTGAATTAATTTGTTTATGTATAATAAAATGTATTTATATGTGACTAGTAGAAATGTATGGCAAAATGTAACTGATACCAGATGTGAGCCACCTAACATATTTGTGTAAGAAAATAAAAGAATAATTATGTTCCACTTTGTAAATACTTTTTAACAATTTTTACATAAGTGAAAATCCTATATCATGTCAGACAGACAGAATGAGGAGGTAGGAGATTAGTAAACCTAAGTAACTTATTCATGTCGACCACTTTTAGAAAATTACTTAAACTAATGCTTAGTTTCTACTTTATTATAACTGAAAAAATGGAATCAAAATTTATTCTGATAAATTACATACAACTTATAAAGTTTAACATCATAATATTAAATATATTTAATAAGATACTAAAATATTAACATGTATATTTTTGATGTGAAGGAAATGAACATTTATCCATCAGTTTGTTTCATTTCTTATAATCCATAAAGAAAAATTGCTACTTATAATTCAATTGAACTAGAAGAGAATTCAGTGATAAAAATTTTCATTTATCTAAAGCTATATATTACAACTGTAAAAGTGAAATTACGAAAATGTTAAAAAAATGAATTGCTGGACTCTTCAGTCCTCATTGTTCTTTGTAGTATCCTTATGTATTTCTAGGTTTACATTTAAAATGTCAAGTACAGTATCTTTACTCATTTAAAAGTATCTAAAGAAGAAATAAAATTTTCCATCATTGGTTGATATATTTAAACTACTTTAAAATACCATTTAAATATATTTAATATTTTGTTCTGTAAGAAATTATTAAGCATTAGTTTCCTACATCTAGATTCATTGTATTTTTCCTTTGTAGTGTTTACTGTTGTTAAAATCTACTATAAATTATTATGTGTTAATATTTGTATTTTATCTGTTTTTCATCTACTCTCATATCTGTGAGTAACTATTGCTAAAGAGAAAATAGTAGAATGCTAAATGAAGTAGACCTGTGTGAGAGGGAAAATATATTTAATATTGGGTTACCTAAAAATATAGTCCTGCTTTATTTGAATTTTATATAAACCTTTAACATAATAGTGATTGAGAAACATAAAAATGATCGCTGTGTCTTAATGACCAATATCAAATTAAACTAATGTGTAACTAGAAACATTACATAGAATAGAACCTTACACTTTAAACCTGTGTTATGTTAAAATAACTCAGTTTTCACATCAGATATTTGATAAAATGCTAGTCTAATATACTATATTTAATAGGTTCAAATATAATACAAATGACAATATAATTTCTTTACTAGGGCATAAAATATGTATGGAAAATTGCATAAAATCAAAATATAATATTATAGGAGTAAAATGCAAAAAAAAAAAAAACCCTTAAATGTAGGGGCAAAATAAAATTCAATATATGACTATAAGGTTTTAAACAATCTCGATTATCGTCACAAATTTTCTACAGGATCCCAAATAGTACACTCTATGACAGACATTATATATCTGTCTTTCAATTTCTTTTTTAAAAATATTTTTTAAACTTCAAAATATTAAGAGGGTACAAATGTTTCTGTTACAAGCATGCACTGTTCGAAGCTGAAGTTAGGGCATTTAGTGTGCCCAGCATCAGGACAGTGTTCACTGTACCCGATGGGTAAGTTTTACCCCTCACCTTCCTCCCCTCCCCTCTTCTTAGTTTCCAATGTCCTTACATCTCTTTGTGCCCGTGTGTACCCACTGTTTAGTTCCCCCTCATTTTTTATTATATCTCCACGCAGCTAGTACAGGGACTGGCACATAGTAGACACTCAATAAATGTTTTTCAATAAGCAAAGGAATTATACAAATCAGAGTTTTCTACTCTTGTTAATGTTCAAATTCGTACACCAACAAATGGTTTTGAATTTAGACAGAGAACCTACAGGAGAATCTTAATTTACTTACTGGGAGATCAGTTTAATTCTCATTGTGTTGAAAGTATATTTATAGATTTGTTCATTGTTTTGCATGAAAGCTTTCCGCTCATAATTAAAACAAGGATTAATAGGTTTTGTAACTTGGTGGTCTATTTTGAATGTGTGAACTTGTGCAATATATGCCACAATTGGGGGGGACTTTCTTTAATAGATATTTGGTGGTGAACTATTATCATTTAGCTAAAGGAAATTACAGTGTAGGAGAGTAAGTAATCTATTTAATTATAATTCTAAATTAATTCCATTAATGAAATTTATCTGTGCATAGTGTCCCTGTACTTAGGCTGTGATTGTCCATTATCACTCTTTTACCAGCTTTGTGAATTATTGAGTTAGGCTAATTAAATTTCATGTTGTAGAGTGTATATTAGTAAGCGTGGAGGACAATGCACCTTTTTTATAGAGATAATTTCTTGATTATTTGTTTAGTGCATATTTAAAAACACAAGGACGGCAAAATTTTGTTTCTTTCATAAACAAATATTCAACATGATCAAAATATAACCTAGAAAAGAATTTCAATCCAAGAAATCAATTCATATTGTGATAATATCTAGCTGACCTCTACTTTACTGTCAGTTCCTTTTAACAGAAAACAAACTTATTTCAGAAAAATCAGCAACCACACTAACAGCCACTCTCATAATTGTGGTAATAACCCCAAAGTGTGATTTATAAAGAAAAGTGGAATGTCAGTGAAAGGACATCCTGAAGAGTGACTCCTCACAGTGATCAAGGATGTAATTTAGTATCTTCATATTAATTTAAGGAACTCTAAATGCATACTTTTAATGTTTAAATATAGTCTTCTCTTAATTTTCATCTTTATAATTCTCTAAAATATATATATCAAACCACAAATTTAGGAAATTGTCATTTCATTTTAAAACAATCTTCTCAGAATTTTTATTCTTGATACTTTTTCACAAGAGTGTGGGGAAAATCAGAGCAAAATTAGGATGAGCTGATGTGGGACAGGGTCTATCAACACCTGGTTCTTTCACATAATGGGTGGCAGAGCCCCCACTCCCTAATTTTCAAATAATGGGTTCAGGAATAAATTCTCCACTTTAAGCCTACATATGAACTAAGGTCCTAATGGTTGTACCTCATAAGTCATGGAAACAAAACAATAAAATAAAGGAGCAACACCTAAATGAGAAAATTCAAGTAAATACTGTGATGAAAATAATATACAAGGGACATCTTTAAACTTTTGCATCCAAGAGGAACTTTTACAAAGATCATTTAGTTGGATTGCACTGAGGGTGATTCTGAGTTTGCCAGATAGCTATCGGTTTCGAACATCTATTTTATTTCTGTCTCATATCCATTTCGTGTTAAATGAACAATATTTTCAACTGCACTAATATATCAAAGCTATTGATTCTTTCAAAGTGAGCTGCATAAATGTTTCACTTCAAAGCATTTTAATACATACATAATACTTCTCAGTCTCCATGCCATGAATAACTGGTGATCTTTATGCTGCTGCTTGTTCCAATATTGCTTTTGCTTCACAATTAGGTACAATTCCAGAGAGAGTTACTGTAAGTGTGCACGGTCCAATCTTTGGCAAGTATACACACAATTAAAGTCAGAGCCACCTCCCTGTCATCCAAGGTAAAGAGGGATACATTAAAACTAACAAAGCGATAAAAGGGGCCTGAAATTGAAGCAGTTTAAAAAATGACAGTTTAATGAAAGTAGTGTAAAAATACTATCACTCTGATGGAAAACATCTGTCCTCCACGAATCTTGACTGATGGAAGGTTGTGAGGCTCTTAAGGAATGTGTTGCCAGCCTATGGTTATATCAACAGCAGGTCAGGCATGGCCTGTCTCTTTAATATCACAGCTATGACTGTCCAAATATATACCATTCCAACTGATACTCTGTCTTCAGCATTGCAATAGGTTCCTTTAAAGTCCATCTCTTTTCACTGTTTGTTGGGCTCTTTCAATGGATAGTAGGAATAATGCCACTGAAGTGTAAGGAGAAAAAAACCTAAAAGAGCAGATTTTCAGTGTTCTCACTAGAAGAAAGGATCACTGAGAGCCATGTAGCTGTTTGCACAGCAAAAAGCTTACAAATATTGTAAGTGTAGCTATTATAGTAGTCAAAAAGAGACATATCTTGTTATTTTGCTCTAATATTTAATTAAATTTTGGTTATAATCAATGGTTCGTGATTTCTTTTGTTTTTATTTTAACAGTCTTTACCACTTCCACCACCAAATCATTTATAACTAGATAAGCAAAATTTATGTGGGCAGGTAAATGTTTATAAGTTAGTTAAATATCATCATTGTGTGATGAAAGAGTTAATGTGTTTCTCCAAAGCATCTGAATTATGACAGACTTTCACAGGAGAGAGGAGAAAATTCAGTTATGTTTCAAATTGGCAATAAGCAAGTGGATTAGTCTTATGCCCCAAATTTGAAAGAAAATTGAAGCTAATACATTCATTTAAAAATCTTTAATTTTTTTCCCTTGTTTTCTCATGCATCACCAAGTAATTTTGAAATGAAATTTTGCAGGTGAAAACCTAAATGTGAAATAAACAATTTCCTTGGAGATAGGAAAAATTCAAATTGCTTCTCATCTGCAAAAGTAGTTAATCTAGGTGCTATTCAGACATGTTAAATGTTTAGTTACAAGTGAGTTTAAAATAAATGTGGAAATTTTATTTCTTTAAGGAGTTTGGCTCTTCATTTATTGCATTGATGAAAATGTCTTTCCATTTTTCCCTTGGATAATTTTTATTAGGTCTATCATTGCAATTTCAATTACTTAATCAGTCCTGTCTATCCCATATTTAGCATTACATTCCACTAAGTATTCATGAGCTGGGGGATTGAAGAGGGAGGACAGGAACGTATAACTATAGTCACTATATACAAAATGTGACTTCCCTATTTGTGTCTGTCACTCAATGCCTTTTTAAAAACAAAGCATGAAAGCTGATATCCTAATTTGAATGATTTTAGGTAATCAGTCACTTTCTATCATACACAACCCAGTGTCACAGCAGGAGGGCTTCCCCGTGAAAGTTCAGGCAAACTAACAGGATGCCTGGGTAACTGTGAGTTATCCACAGACTGCACCACATTTTTTATGGTGCCCTCAGGAAATCTCGTTCTGGTGAAAACTTCATTTCAAAGTATAGTTCACTTGAGTTTCTGAGCTTATATACAATAGTTATTTACATATTTAAATTATTTGATGAAACAGAAGTTATTTGGAGATGTCTCAATTTTTCTTATATTATGCAGCAAAATGTTTTTTGTGCAATTCCTTATGTTTGGGAATAACACAATTGTGAGCTAGGTCAAATTTCATATCAACACTTTTTAATTCACTTTTCTAATGCCAACCATCTGTATATTTTCTAAATCACATCTAACTTAATATTGAGGTACAAATAACTTTTCATAATTAGGAAAGAAATTTTCTATAGAGGGTTTAATTATAAAAATCCATATTCTTTTCTGATGCATACTATTCAAACTAATTTTTATCCAGCACTTTTATTTTCAATGATATTTGATTTTCCTGATATATCAAGAGGAAAAACTTAGCTAGGTACTAAATATACTTAACAACATCCTTTAATATATGGTTTTTAGTTCAGGGTAGTTTATAGTATTTGTCAATTCAAATAAAATTGATTTTCTGAGAGAATATCAATCAATAATAGAATATGTTCAGTTTATAAATAAGCTATTAGTTTTAGCTATATTTAAATATAAATGACAGTGAAGAGATAATTTAAGAATCAGCTAATAAATGATACTTTATGGGTGCCATTTCAGTATAATAATATTAAATATAAAAAATGGTAGTTAAATGTGTCCTAAAATCCTATTATTCCATCTCTACTTCAGTTATATTAACATTTCCATCAGAATTTCATTTCTCTTGCATTTCTGAGTAAAATGCTCTGGCCTTTCCTCTGCTGGTAAAATGATGTGAGTCAATGTGTCACCTGATCCTTACCATTTAGAATTCCCTTTTACATAATTAAGGATTCTTAATCTCAATTAAACTCAATATATCTTCTTTCATTCTGAGTAACCTGTAGTCTAGATTTATACTTTTCACTAATATGTTAGTCTTTTCAGTGACACTCTCTCTTTTTAAGTTTTCTTTCAATTGCCTATAAAATTGAGAAATGTTTTATACAAATCCT
This sequence comes from Lepilemur ruficaudatus, assembly GCA_963574885.1. Taxonomy (NCBI): domain Eukaryota; kingdom Metazoa; phylum Chordata; class Mammalia; order Primates; family Lepilemuridae; genus Lepilemur; species Lepilemur ruficaudatus. The sequence continues at coordinate 15,559 of CAUYRT010024957.1, forward strand.
CTGACTTCACACAGAGATCGTATAGTATGGACTGTGCAGTTTTTAGTCTGATACTCCCGGCTTAGAATAAAATTTCTGACAACTGCATTGTTGCAGGGCCTGCTATATACTAGGTTCATGTTAGTTTTAGCTCTTTTCCTCCACTTCACCTACCTTTCATCCTTTGCAGGGCTAAGATATGGTCTTACAGAGATCCATATATTAAAAATAACCTATTATGCAATGTAATTTCACCACTGTCAGAGTAAAAAACTCAAAAGATGGCAGGTGCAAATTTAATTTACACTGTAACATTAATACAAGCAAGGAGAAGTATCATATTCCAATTCTTAGTTTGCTTTGTAACCCTAGAATTTTCATTAGTATTAGAGGGTTTAATCGTATCTCTAACAAAGTCATAATAATAACTTACTTCTTATGATTATTATGGTATTAACTTTCACAGTTCTCTCTGGGTCTACTAAGTAAGCAATTTCCATCTGCATTATTATGCTTTGTTTCTAGGGGCCAGATGCCCTATAGAGCATACTGTGCTTAATCTAAGGAGATTAAGATAGTGAGTATCACTTTGCTTGTTGCCAATCCAGAATCACTTACACCCATCAATTATTTACAGCAAACACACATACTGAAACTGCTCCATGTGCAATTCCAAAGCAGAAGCTCTCATAATCTTGAGCTGCTTTGCAAGATATTCCCTGAAGCAAAGACTGAAGAGCAGATACAGGCAAAGGAAAGCGTATTAGGCTTTTGAAAGGCAGTGACAACAGCTGCAAGGAAATTTAATTTGTTTAAATTAGTGTTTAAATATATCATGATAAAGGTTAAAGCCTCAGTTTCTAAAATAAATTCTAAGTCAAATTTCACAGCAAATAATCATATTCCTAGCCTGAGTGACCATCCAAAGGAAAGTAGAAATAGAAGCTAAATAAAAAATACAGGCTAGAATAATTTCCATTACAGTTGGGCCTTAAAGTAAGGTATTTTGTCACTGAGAAATTATTTTTAATGTCTGTATTCACTATCGGGGTGCAATTACTATGGTTTTCAATTTATAGGACTTTCTGTATCTCATTTTGTATATTTTTCTTTAAAAAAATATGATGGCACAGATTTCCTAATATTGCTATGTTTTCTTTCACGAATTATTTAATGGTATGGTATCCAGTAATGGACAACCATCTTTTCCTTTCCTCTATTTACCTTCTGTAAACAGGAAAGACAAATTAACCTTGAAATTTTAGTAACTCCAAGAGGTTTTAGTCAATTTTTGGAGTAAAACCCACATTTTATGGCAGGAAAATGTTGCTCATTCAAGATACATTGTATTCCTTCTCAATTTATCTGGTTAAATTTTCCTAAATAATCAGTGGCTCTGCCATATTTTAAGGACAATGAAACACTCTTATTCAATTATTCTCTTCATATGTAGTGACCTATTAATTTTTTAAGAAAAAATTTAAAAATTATTTTTACTGAAACTTAGAGGATATTTCACATAACCACAGCAAAGATTTTTCTATAACCTATTATTTTTGATGCTTTACTTTCACCTTGGAAAATGTGACGGGATGTTGTGCATAAACATGTTCTGTGAGCATTGCACCTGGATAAAGTTCCACATCTCTCAAGGCAATGGCCGTTTGTTATGTCAAAATTTCAATTTTTTTCCTAACTGGTTTAAATCTATGTAAATGTAACTAGTCTTATTCGAAATAAAAGAATTCAAGTACATTTTTAGGCAAATGATTTATCTGGTTTTTGGTTTACTATCTCAATTTTGGCATAGTGTTAAGGGACAAAACATCTCACAAAAGTTAACCTGATTAAATGCTTGCAACTGACTTGTTGTTAAGAAGCTTCAGTGTTCTTGAAACTCAGACGTTGTCAAGACTGTTAGGTTTCTAAACCCTTAGTGGTCATAGAAAGGCAGAATGCACCATTATCAAAATTTTGCTCTCTTACCATCTAACAAGTGATTTTTATCTATCCACTGATAAAATATAATATTTAATAATTATTAAATACATTTTGTTATTAAGATAAAGCTATGCTCTGAAAGCATTCTCACATAGGAGAAAATTTACTTTCTATAATATATAGAGAAAGAGAGGGTTAGCAGGGTTTAAAATATAGTTATAATTCTTTCTTTTGATTACTCAACATCTGAAGCATTAGACTGAGGTCAGGAAATTGTAGAGTTATCTTTCTTTCACAGTGTGTCTGTGTATTTGTTTGAGCACCCATGCACCTAGAGAGCTGGTTCCTATGTATTTATTTGTTTCAGCATTGAAATAGTATTTCATTAGTGTTCACCAGGCATTAACTTTAAGTGGAAAAATATTGGTGCTCCTCATTTGACCTGTTTTCATAAATCCCCCGGAGTCTGCCTATTTGAGAGTGAAATAGAGTGAGCACGAGACTGAAAACTAGACGGAGAGTTAGAGGAGGGAGGAGAGAGAGAGAGAGAGAGAGAGAAAAAAAGTAAATGTGTTCGACTCATTTCCATTCAAACTGGGAATCGTTTATTTTGTACGATGGAATGTGAAAATTATCAGAAAGATATAATTGTATATTCCATTTGGAAATATTTTTAATGAATGATACAATTTAAAATATTCATTGATGGCATTTTCATCTTTTCTTCATAGATTAAAAAAGTATTTAAAAACATTATCTTCAATGACAGACAATATAAGCATGTGTCACCAAAACTTTAATTTACTAACAAAAGAATCTTACAAAACCTAATTATTTTTCTCGGAAATGCTTTGTTTTTGTTAGCTGCCAATTTACACATGTAACTTTACCATTAGTATATGTAGGTCTTATATTGCAATAAAAAGACCTAACTTATTTGGAACTAAATCAAATTGAGGATATATTGCTTTTAAATGACTTGTGTATATTAAATAAGGTACTCTTTATTTGTAGTATATCACAAATTTATAAATGTGGGGGTTATTTTAAATTCATATGTATAGGTATATGCACTTTAGATATACTGTTACGTAACACATGTACACATATTACAGATTATAAGGGTAGATTTAGTGGTTAATATTATCATTTACATAACATGCATTCTTATATTTAGCCCACAGCATCCTCCTGGAAAAGATACAGTAGTTCTCCCATTTGGAAGATGAGGAAACCAAGGCACAGAAAGAATGCCATGCAGCTAGCCAGTGGCAATCTAGGATTTGAACACAAGCATTATGAACAGTCCATACCGTTCACAGTGATACCATATTGCCACTCCATCCTAGGTAGTGGGATGCATTTGGAATCATTCCTAAAATCTAACAGATGTTTAGATGCTCATCATTTTTCTCTTGATACAAAACCCTTGTGTAGCATAAAACATTATCCAGCACTTACTTTTGTGTTTGCATCTGTAATTTCACAGTTACCTCAATTCTCTAAGGGAACACTCTTCACTCATCTGAGTCTTGCAAAAGTCTACTTCTAATCAGTATTTGATAACATATGTAACAGGAGAGTTGTAGTCATCAATTTCGTTCTAATGATATATAGTAGAGGTACTATAAATTTTCTGGCAAAAATAACATCAAAATTACCACAATTTTATGATTACAGTTCTCCTGAGTCTTACCTATTTACACGAAGGATATTAATCATATTTTTGTCTAACAGTTGTTAAATATTTTGCTCCATTTGTGTATAAAAGTAATTACATTATGTATACCCTTTTAAAAATGACGTAAAATCCTTAAAGACTACATAAAGACATAGAAAAATATATCCTAATAGTGGAAAACACAGAACACATACTATATAAAGTTTATGTTATACCTATTGAAAATAGGTAGAATTATGAATAAAGATTGGAAGCAAAAATATAAAAATGAAATGAAATTAGTAAGATCTAACAAATTAATCTTTTTTATCACGGGTTGTATTTTTGGTGTAGTATCTAAAACTCATCTTCAAACTCCAAAGTCATGTAGATTTACCTGTATTTTTTTAGAAGTTTAAAAGTTTTGCATTTTACAGATAAGCCTATAATCCACTTTGATTTTATTTTTATGAAAGGTGTAAGGTCTCTGTCTAGGTTCAGGGTTTTTTTTTTTTTTTTCCCATTTGGACTTTCAATTGTTCCCTTGCCATTTTTTGTAAAGACTGTCTTTTTTCCTTTGCACCTTAGTCAAAGATCAGTTGACTGTATTCTGTAGGTCTATTTCTGGGCTCTCTATTCTGCTCCATTGATCTCTGTGTCTATTCTTTAGCTAGAACTACATCATCTTTATTAGTGCACCTTTTTAATAACGCTTGAAATCAAGCAGTGGGAGAATCCAAATTTGTTCTTTATTGGTACTGTTTTGGCTACGCTGTATTTTGCCTTTCCATAGAAACTTTAACATTAGTTTGTCATAGCTACAAAATAGCTTACTGGGATTTTGTTTGGGATTGCTTTGAATCTGTACATCAAGTTGGAAAGATGACATCTTAACAATATTGAGTCTTTCTATTCGTAAACACAAATATCTTCTCATTTATTTACATATTCTTTAAATTTTCCCAGCATTACTTTTTAGTAATTAAGTAAATGTTAGGTAAAAAGCTAAAGAAATGTGAATAAAGTATGAACTTAATAATATATCAATATTGGCACATGAATTGTGGTAAATGTATCATTACCATGTAAGATGTTAATAACAGGGGAAACTGGATGTAGGATATATGGGGACTCTGTATTATCTGCAAATTGTCCTTATATCTAAAACTATACTAAAATTAACATTTATAAAAATAAGGAAACTGTTGTCAGAGTAACTGGATTAGAATTATTTTTATAAGTTTTTTTTTTTAATTGGGGGAAAACTACAAAACATTTACAGTACAATGTTTACAGTCACAATTTGTAGTGAGCTGATTTCCCAAAATATATTACCACTCAAGTTGACTTATCTTGTTACATTCAAAATTTTTATAAGGTTTTAAAGCCATTAACTTTATACTAGTATTATTCACAATAACTTTAATATTATAGTTTTGAAAGTAATTATAATTTGTACAACTCTTACTCCTTGTTCTTTCAGAAAATACAGTGAAATTATATATATGTTTATATAAACTTTTTATTGCACTAATATGCTATGTGATAATGTTAAATCTAAGTCTTAACTCATTGGCTGGAGGTACTAGAAAAACCTACAAAAATTACAGATGTACTGGGAATAATTTACAAACTAGGAAAATTTGTATAGATAATATCTAAGTATGTTCTGAAAGTAAATGCAATTATTATTCTATTATTAAGTGCTAAATAACTAATAAGCTAAATATATAAAGCATTACTTCAGTTCTTATGTTATAAACTATCCCCTACAACTCAGTTAAAATAAATTGTTAAATATAAAAAGTGGGGAAGAGCTCTCTTAAGGGATGTAGCGGTTTCCTGTGGCTGCCGTAACAAATTGCCATACACCTGGTGGCTTAAAACAACAGAAATTTTTCTCTCCTAGTTCTTCTTGCTAAAAGTTCAGCATCGATTTCAAGGGCTGGTTTGAAATTAAGGTGTCAGTACAGCTGCACTTTCTCTCTCCGAAGGTATAGCAGACAATTTGTTCCTTGCTTCTTCCAGCTTCTGTTGGCTGTCAGCATTCCTTTGTGAACCCATCACCCCATTCTGTGCCTCTGTGGTCACATTGCCTTCTCTTCTGTGCGTATAATCTCCTTCTGCCTCTTGCTTATAAAAACACTTGTGACTGGATTTAGGGCCCACTCAAACAATCCAGGATAATTTCCCCACATCAAGATCTTTGATCCCATCTGCAAGTCTTTCTCTGTTTATAAAATAACATTTACAGGTTCCAGGGATTAGGGCCTGATATCTTTGAATGATCATTACACAGCCTACATAGCCGGTGAGAAATACTATTTTCATTGTGCGTACTTATTTAACAAAATAAAGATGTGCTCGTGGTTCTATAAAGTGATAGTGAAAATTAAGGTTTGTATAATTTCCCAGGGGATATTTAGAAAATCTAGCATTGCGCTTTTAATTTTTTTTCTATTTCTTAAAGCAAATACATGACTGCATTATGTTTCAATGAAAGATTTTTAGATTATCCATATGAAATCAGCATAGTTTTTCTTTATGCATTTCTGTGGGTTTCTTTATTAGTATGATGAAATCATGCTGGAAGAATTTAGGGATCATAGAGAAATGGGGAATTTTCATAAGGAAAACTCTCAAAAGTAATTTAATTTAGCTTTTTTGGATACCATATTTGAAGGGCCATAATTCTAGGATATCCAGCACTTCAATAAAACACCTAAAGATCTGTGTAACAGATCCGTCTGTCTTTGTGGTTCTAAGAAAGCCACAACCATGGATGGGTAGCAGAAAAGTATACGAATTTGTGTTTTTGGTGGGGAGTGGAGGCAGTGAAATGAGGGGATAGAAGGCTCTGCTCTTAGCAACAAATGGGGATTTATTTATAAGCCATATAAATAATTGAATTATGGACTTACTGAAAAATGGCACAGAAGATACCTTAGAGCTCATCTAATCAAACTCCTTCATTTTATTGAATAAGGACATGACTCCAGAGATGTGGGTACTTATCTAATATTAATAACACCTATATAATTAATAATGGAGCAGAAATTTAAACTCGGGTTTTATGTTGTGTATTTTTATTCAGAAAGACATAGGAAATGGTTTTGAGAAATTGCATCATTTGCTTTAGATTATGCAGTTAGTAAACTACAAACTCAGAACAGCACAGAGTCTCTGTAAAAACTGCCCCAGTACAGCTAGAAAACTCTGTCTTTCCCTTGTTCTACTACTCTTAGATATGTGTATTGCGTTTTCTTTTACCAGTGACTCATTGTATTATAATTGTTCAATTTACCTATATATATTTTTAAAACTGAATATTTCATTTGATTTGAGTTGTTTCTTAATTTTTAGCTCTTGGATGACATTTAGGTTCTTTCTTCCTGTCTCTCTCTCCATTGTCATGGGGCTCTAATGTTGAAAGAAAAGACGAAAAAACATGAATTGTGAGATTGTTTGTGCTGGTATATAAATAATTATTGCACTAGATTTCTTATGCTTCTGTAACAAATTGCCACAAACTGAGTGGTTTAAAACAAAACAAATTTATTATTGTATACTTCTTTACTAAGAAATATGAAGTGGGTTTCACTGGTCTAAAATCAAGGTGTTAACTGGACTGTATTCCTTTCTGGAGGCTCTTGGGAAGAATCCAACCCCCTGCCTTTTCCATCTTTTAGAAGCTTCCCATATTCCTTGGCTGATGGTCACTTCCATCTTCAAAGTCAGCAATGATCAGTTGAGTCTTTCTCACATCACATCTCTGTGATACTCACATTTCTTTTGTTTCCACTTCCACTCCCAAAGCCCTTTAAGATTACATTGGGCCTGAATAAATAATCCAAAATAATTTCCTTATTTTGAGATCAGTTGATTAGTTATTGCAATTGCATTTTCACCCTTAATTCCCCTTTGGCATTTAATCTAGTGTATTCATAGCCTCCATGTCTTTTGATGTAAATATCATTAAATCCATTTTTCTGCCTCATACACTTATGATGCCTTAAATTCTTAAAGATGGCCCTCAGTAACAATAGCTTCCTTTATATTGATGCACAAAGGCATCAGTAAAACGTTAGGATGTATTGTGCTAGCGATTATTTTCAAGATGCTCACAAGAGTCATTAAAGGCCAACACACTCTCTCTCTACATATATATATATATATATATATATGAGAAAGAGTGTTTAAAACAACTCATTCCCTTATAATTATGAATTTAAAAAGTTGTTATCCTAATGTTTGAATAAAGATTCCCATATTTCTTAAACCACAATATCTGAGAAAATGTTTATAAATCCATGCCATCAATACTTTGTTATCTATAATTCAAATGGCTTAGATTGAACTTCTCACTCATTTGACAGATTTTTTAAAATTTAGACAGAGTAAGAACACTCATCAAGTGTGCATCTTGACTCATAAAATACATTCACCAAACTCTATAATCACATTTAGTAATCATAATTAATAATTTGCTCATTGTATTTATGATGTATCATAATACTGCCTTTTCTACTTTAGCGTATGCCTTTTTTATTATCATAATGAGTACCACTTAAATACCCCATCGTATCTCAAGATCATTTGTATCATCTAAAAATATTTGATATCTTAATGGATATGTATTTGTTGCTCATTAACTTCTGACATCAAAATATGCACATAAATTATAAAAACTATCATTTGTCAAATGAGAGCTTTAAGAATAATTTTTAATGTAAAGGTTGTAGCTAAACAGATAAATTATTATAAAAATTTTCCTTTATTAATTTATTGATATTAATACCCATCTCAAATCGATTTTTTGGAGATTTAAACTATTTTTGTTTCTGATTTCTTTCTATTACCCTATATGTACTTTGAAGTTTAAATGAAATTTATTACAAAGTAGCTGTGGCTAATTGTAAAATACTACTTATCATGGAATAACTCATTGCAATGTTCTTATAGAAAAAAGACATGAAAATTGGTTTGTATCATCATATCTTTGTTATTTTAATCCAAACTTTGCTGACTCAAACCTATTGTATCAGAGTGAGACCATTTGATGAGCTATTTCTATTAATAGTATGCATTATATGATTCAGGTAAAGGGAGTCATTAAAATATCTCTATGAACACCATAATTTTCATGTACAAATCTTGCTAAGTCAGGCATGTCGAAATTATTTTTCTTTAGTAAACTAAGTAATGCACTTATGAGGCATCCTAAATCTTTAGAAATTTCTTTTTGGAAAAAAAAATCTGTTTTTAATTATCCAAATTATCATCTTAAAAATATGGCTACTAGTTAAAATTTTTTTTGTAATCACAATATTTGAAAACTCATTTTTAACTTTTTAAAAATCCATCTGAGTGATTATCACTTTCTCTATCAATGATCTCTGAAGATTGTACCAGCTCATATAGTACAATTTATTTTAAATTAAAATACTTCCTTATTTGACAAGACAATACAATATTCTATGTCATGCCATAAATTTTATGGGTATACTTGTCAGTATAAATTTTTTGGCAATGGTAATAAAGAATTCTATCATACATTTATTTTTGCTAGAGAGAATCCGCGTTTCTTATTCATACTAACACAGCATTTTCATTACTTCTTACAAAAACCTTGGCAATGCTTCAAATGAGTGTTATTACAAAATATTCTATTACAGATTGGTAAACAGGGCTGGTTCCTGCCTCCTGCCCTGGTAAACATATGACTTTCTTTTCCATTATGGTCACATCTCTCCAAAGAGGAATTTACTTTGATTATGCATATCTACTGACAATTGAGAAAAACCAACTTTCAGATTTTGCCTTACTTAAAGAATGAATAGCTTTTTTCCTGAAAGTCCTCTCACACATCAGGTTGCATTGTTATATTGTAGGCTTTTTTACTGACTACTACCTGTTTTCGCTGAGCACTTTCATGTAAAGCTACTTTGGAAAGGCATCAACTGCTTAGACGCATGGTAACATGTTCAGACGTCAAAGATAATTAACGTGTATTAAACATTTGAACAAAAATAAAAGTCTTATACTCATTCACATTTTAATGACTAACTCATTTTTATCAATAAAAAGGAATCATAAAAGTAGCTTTGCTTATTGAGGAATTCATGCTTTCTATTGCTAACAATAGTAATTATGAATATTATTCAGCAAATGTTTGCCAATACTCACAAACCTACAATATCTATGAATGTTAGAAGAATATGGTCTAAAGTTTTTTCTAAATCCTATTAAAAATGTTATTAATTCTGAAAAAAAGTTCACAGAAAGGTCTTTGCCTATAACAGTTAATGTGGATAACTGCAGTAAAGTGTTTATATTAATACTGCAGAATTTCATGCTATTTTATTAGAATTTCATAGATTCTATTGTCAAAACAATTGTATGGCATTGATATTAATTAATTGACAAATGAAGAAAGAAGGCAAAAGCTGGAATTTGATAGCAAAAGCTGGCTAGAATGTACCTACTCTGACCACAGCAATCTTCTCAAAATAATTATACAGCTTCCTTGAACTTAAAGTCTAATAGAATAATTAATTTATTTTCCTCTGAGTTTGGGTTCTTCACCACTGTCCTTTTTTTCTGATTTTGAAGGTATTTTAAGTTTTTTAGATGTTCCTCTTTACGCCTTTTCCTTTTTGAAGGAATCATTTGTTCTTTGAGACCTAACACTTTTTGTCTAGACTTTCCTTTTCATTTTACACTCACTGCATTTTCTGGTAGGATAAATTTTCTTTCATAACATATCAAGGATTAAGAAATAATATCAACAATAGGAAATTTCTTAACCAGGTGAAGATTTAATTTTTCCTGTAAAGATTTCAAGGGCATATTCAAATTCTAGAAACCCTTAATTACTTTACTATGACACGGCAGTTGCATCTTTTCAGGCTAATCTTTCAGCCTTAAAATCTTATTATAAGAGTCCTCCAGATTCTGTCTCTGTTACTACTCCCTCTACAAGACACTTTGAATTAGCAGACAGCTAAATCATCAAACTAATTCCAATCTACTTCTAAAGTTAATTTCTTTAATTTTTTGCCTGTCATACAATTATACTTAGTTTTTATTGACTCCACTGTATCATGGTCTGAGTGCAGGGGCAACAATATCAGCACACAGCCTGTCCTCAAATAACATCACTTCATTCAAAGTTGTTTTCTTATAACTTTGATGAAGCAAAAAAAAAAAAGATTTTCAGTCAGTCAACTGTGTATGCAGAGTTTGCCCGTTCTCCCATGTCTGCATGGGTTTTCTCTGGGTAATCTGGTTTCCTTCTACATCCCGAAGATGTGCATGTTAGGTTTACTGGCTTATCTAACTGGTCTCAGTGCGAGGGTGGGGGTATGTGAGACTGCACCCTGTGGTGGGATGGCGTCCTGTCCAGGGCTGGTTCCTGCCTCCTGCCCTGAGCTGCCAGTATGGGATCTGGCCACCAGAGACCCTCAACTGGAATAGTGGGCTAAAAATGAATGAATGAATGAAAATAATTGTCAAATAAAAATTTGTAAAATCTATGATAATCATGCAAATGTACAACAATTAGTGCTTCAATATGATAGTGTTCCCAGTGAACCGCCATATTCATGACTGTTTGTTTTTGAACTGTGAAGTGGGAGAAGGTGCTGCTGACAATTTCGCTTTGCAAACATTTATTCTTTAATTTGACCCTCCACCACTACAACTGCTGTCACTCACTGATTCACCAAAACTTGAGTAATTATCTTACTTGTTTTTATTAATCTTTCTTAAATGTATGTATAACTCACATTTACTTAGATGTTTAATATTAGAAGTATTTTGGGTCTTTATTTAGAAGTTTGGTGAGATTTTTGTAAAAAGAAATATGTTAAAGGAACTTAACTCTTATTTGTTATCGATTAGCCTACAGTAAAATTAGTTTCAATAAACAATATGTTGTTTTGCTTAAAGGCACAATTTCCAAGAACCTATCAAGGATGTTAAGTGAGGACTTTCTATATTGATATGGTGGTCACTGTTATTTTTCTGTGTAACACAAATGCACATTTTATTCATTATTTCATAATACATACATTGAGCAACTATTAGCAGGAATTATTCTAAGTTCTGGGGGTACATTTTTAAAGAAAGCAAAGTCTCTACTATCATGAAGATTATATTCTAGTGATGAGAAATAACCAATAAATAAAGAAAGTCACAGTATGTATTTTGCGGTGATAATTGCTATGAAGAAAAACATAGTAGTGTAAGAAACCGGCAGTCAGGTAAGCGTGTGGCTCTATATGCAGTGGTCAGGGAGGGCAACTGTGCTAAATCTAAAGTAGAGAGCTGAGTAACGTGAGGAAACAAGCTGTATGGATATCTCTGGGGAGGAGCATTGCAGGCAGAGGGAACAGGAAAGGCCAAGGCCTGGAGATAGGAACATGACTACTGTGTTCGGAGAATAGTATAATAATCTGACCATTCTGGATGGAGTGGTGAATAAGAAGGGGGTGGCAGATGAGATTGGAGAGGTATCCTGGGACCAAATGGAACCACACAAGCCTCAGTTATGAATTTAGATTTCATTATTAGTGATATGGGGTTATATTAGAGGTTTGAACTAGAGGAAATGCAGGCTTTAACTTTATTGTTAAATAGGTCCGTATGGCAGGTATGTGGAGAATACATTTGTTCTTTTATCAACTATATATTGAGTGTCTACTTTAAATCATGCACCAGGGATAAAATGGTAGCTAAGATAGGCTCTTGGAGCTCACCATTTAGATTTCCCATCTTAGAGTTCCGTTTCTCAACTCTCTTCACCTCTTCCTCTTTTTCACTCTGATTAAGTTTTTCTTGAGTCCCTCAAGATAATCTTTAGTAATTTGATTGCTCTGCCCCATCACTTTGTCTTCTAGACATTTTACATTTAAGAAAATCCACATCAGTTTTACAAACTTGGAGACATGAGTAGCTATTCTTTAAGTTCCACTCAAAAATTGTACCATAGTCTTCAGCTTGACAATCCTTGATCTTGAGTCATTTCCATCATCAAACTTCTCCAGTTTTTCTCTCAAATTATTGACTCCAAACTTCTTTGAGAGTAGTTTCATACTCTTTTTAGTGGATTTAAACAGTTTGTTACAAATACAGAAAAGCAAGACCACTATGGTGTCAGCTCCCTGCATCCCTAGTCCTGCAGGATGACACCAAATGGAAGAGGCCAGATGACATGTGACATTAGTGGTGGCTCGTTTTGCCATTGAGTAGTCAGCTCTAAATCACAACCAAGAAGTTTTATAGTCTACAGCTGCACCCAATGAAGGAAGGGTCAGTAATGGATGGTAGGTGGAAGACCAATATCTCTGTGGCAGCCTTCCACAAGACAGAGAGCCTGCAAAAGACAGGAACGTAAATCGTATACAATTCCCACCATGTTCCAACGAAGATCACAGAGCATTTAACCAAGACTCAGTTCAGACGGTGGTTGAGCCTTGCCCGTGTCTGGCTTATGTGGAGGTGTGCAAGGTAACCAGGGCTTCATGATGGATAATTAGGAGAACTACATTCACTCAGCAGTTACTACTCTTTATTTTCAATTTTTAGTCCTAGGTCAGGCTTTAACTATTTCTGGCCTATGGAAAATACTGGTTCTTTTGTGCTTCCCATAACTAAAAATTTGCCTCTATTTCAAACCAGTTTTCCTGTTGACCTTAGGTAAAACTATATAAAGATTTAATCTTAGGATAAAATATTCTGGATAACTTAATTGTTTTGCATTGGTTTTGGAATAAAGTAACACATCCATCAATTTTAAAGAATTTCTCAATATGGCCCCAAACAAATATTTTAATCATTTCTAAATAAGTATATTATTCCACTTACTCTGATTGATTCACCATTTCCTGAAGATTCATTGTAAATTTTATTCATACTATTTCCCATGCCTATAGCAGATTTGCATGCCAATATTCTCTCCAGCAACAGAAATCTATCACAAATGATTCCTTCTTCACCATTCCTTCTTTGAACATTACAACTGAACTTTACTATTTTGGGCATTGACCTTCCAAGTGTCTAGTTACACCCTTTATGTTATATATTTCTGCTGTTTTGTCTTATTGATATTTGCACTATACAACATGTGTCTCTCCTGTAGAAAATATAGGCATCATGCTACTTTTTATTTCTACTTTGTTCTCAGTATATAGGCTATACTCAATAAAAATGTGTTCAGTGGATTCCAACTGATTTATCATCAGTTCCAAATTGAGGCATTGTTTTCCACCTTTGTTAGTAGAACTTCTTTGACATACAGTTTCATGATGAAGAGACTAGTCCATGTTAGGTAACTAATTTACAGACAAATGTTACCTATGACCTCATTAATTGTATGTTATAACCAACCTTGCTTCAAAATTAATATTTTACCTACAATCTACATTGTTTTAATACAAAGCAGTTAAGAGTAGATGCAGAGCTGGATTGCTTACCTGGATTCCTCAATTGTTGTAGCATGAAACTAGAACATTGATGGACTCAAACATATGTGTGCAATTAGTACTTTATTGACGGTCCCTTTACCTATAATAAGGATTCCTAAATTGCATTTAGGTTCCCCAGAATAAATAACATTTATTGTAAGGTCATCTCATGAAGTTGACATGAAGGCACAAGGAGAAATAGATAGGAAAAAAAAAGAACAAGTGGGGAAGGAGATACACTATTGATCAGTTACCTCTCTGGACAAGTAGGAATCTATCATGATGAGAAATTTCTCCGAAGCCATTTAGAATGCACGTCAGAATGGTCCATCTGAAACATGAGAGGCTGGAACATCTATCTACTGGCTCACACCGTTCATTGGTTGGAAAGTGCCTTGAGAGTGTTAACACTCTCAAGTTCTAGGCACAGACTGAGCAACACTGCAGGCATTTTAAGTCCCAAAGGGACAAAAAGCTGAATGGTACTGAGGTTGTAGTGGAAAGGGGGTCAGCAATCACAAGAATTATTCGCAGCAGATTTAGCTAAAGTCAGGCATGACTCAAGGAGATGTGCTGTGGTCACCAACAGTGCTGTCAAAGCCAGTCTATTCAAAGGCCTCCTAGGTAGTTCTGGGAGTTCCTAACACATATTGCCAAGAGTACCAGACAGTATGCAATTTCTTAAATAGTCTACCTTAGCCCCACAGTGTGTCACCACTCTGCCTAATGGGTACTGCTGTATTCAGGAAGCCCTGAGTCATGCAGATACAAAATCTGTTTATAATTTCCTTTGTTAGGCTCTTCTGCTGGTTTACTCTGAGCTCATAAAAAACTATTGCCTGACATTGCTCATATTTCCACTAGATGTCATATAATTTCCAATAAATCACCATGGCCAACTATACTAGTAATAGATTTGTGCTTGGTAGCATCTACCAAAATATTGAAGTCAATTTGTGTTCCTATAGAACAGCAAAAAAGAAAAAGAAAAAAAAAAAAGAAAGACCTTCTCTTCCTTCCTTAGTGTTGCTCTTCTTCACATAGATAACAAACTAAGGCTGTTTTGTGGTGTTATAAATGTTAGCTCTTAGAGAGAAGGAATTTTTCTTGTTTTGTTCACTGCTATATTCCCAGCATGTAGAAAAATGCCTGGCATACATTAGGCACTGCTTTTGAAAGAATGAAAGACTGTCTTACACATGTTTTAGTGGCATGGTTTATTTATTTATTTTTTTTACTTTTTTTCTCACGGTCTTATTTCTCCCCTTAGATCCAGATATTAATCCATGTTTCAGAAGGGGGGGAGCATATGCCAAGACACGTATATAAATGATATAGATCATGACATTTAAATTCTGAAATTTTCCACCCCTACAATGGCATTATAATGACATAAACTGACCCCCCTTTTTTATAAGATGAACTCTCTTCCTAGAGATTCCACTCATGAAAAGATAAATTAATCATAGGTGGGCTCTCCCAGTAATTGGCCAGATACATCATCACTTGTGTCTGAAATCCAGTGGTAGTCACTAGTGAGTGCCAGTCAAATCTGCTGCTTGTCAACAATATTTAATGTTTATGTCTTTCTACAGTTTGTGGCTCCTCTGCTTTATAATAAAAAAAGAAAAAAAAAACTGCCTTTGTGGTGGAGAAGATTATAATACCATCTCAATAAATTATTTCATCTTACTATAAATAGAAACATGCATTATGCTTTAAGGATCGTTACAACTCCTGAAATTCTTTGCATGAGGAAACATAGGACCAAAGAGATAATTTACTTCTCCATACATAGTTCACTGAGAAATAATATTATCCAGTTCCCAAATTCCAACTTATTGCTCTTCTATTTCATAATATTTTCCCTTAAATTCTTGAAATTTAATCCACAATTTAAACAATAAATAAGTCTTATTTAATAAGAGATAAGAATTAATAACGTAGATAACCTAACAATCTAACCTAAGGTAATGTTTAGAATAATATGAATTTCATATATTGAGAGAACGGTAATGAAAGGTATCATTTGCTACTTTAGAAGTTTGATTTTTCTTTCAGATATTGCTATCATTACACCTTTTGTTAAAATTGGCTTTAAAAATTTGACAGAGTAGATTTTTAAATGTAACAAGATAAGTCAACTTGAGTGGTAATATATTTTGGGAAATCAGCTCACTATAAATTGTGACTGTAAACATTATACTGTAAATGCTTTGTAGTTTCTCCCCAATAAAAAAATAAAATAAAAAAAAAATAAATAAAAGTCAATGATCATACTCCTTAATTTACTGTCTTTCTAGATTTCTGGCCTATAAGGGAAAAATAAAAGGAATATTTTCCATTTATTTTTATTTTATAAATCCATTAAATCTTATATTTAATATGATACCTCAACTAGTGGTGAATATTTGGATTGCTAAGCTTTGTACTGTTTACTGATTCTGTCAGAGCCTCTAATGGCTTTTGTTCTCAGCTTCACAAATAGCATAAAATAGTAGAAACTATTAAAAACAGGAGTGAGTAACTGTAGGTGGTTGTGGATTCTCCTTTCTAGCTATTCCTAAAATAGTATCAGTAATCAGGTTTCTGATTATCATTCCTGTGGGCTCCCTCAAAGCCCCTTCAATTGTATAATTTTTTGACACGATACCATTTCAAGATTATGAATTGAAAGTGAAGAATTCAGCCAAACCTTTTTTTGTCACTTCTGCTAAAATAAGGTTGTTGAAGTGAAAAGTTGTTTTGTTGTAAGCTATATTCAGTCAAACTATAATCCTCATAGGTTTAATGTGGTATTATTTTATATTTATTTGCTTTCATAAGCTGAAATTCATGTCTTCCTCATGTTATAATGTCTAGATATGTTTTATTTAATGACTAATATATTATTGTAAAGTCAGAAGGTGCTAGAATTATTTATTAGAGGTGGCAGTGAAATCAGGAAATCAAAAAGGCCAGGGGCAAGTGCCCAGGAGACGCTATAGCTGTGTGGTTGACAGTGGACCTTACTCCAAGGCTGTGCATAGGTGCTATGGGGCAGCGTGAAAACGGGGAGGGTTTTTTTTTGCACATTTAGTCTCTGTATTTCTAGATTATTTGAAATGTTATAGTGATGGAATTTTCATTTATTACCATGTAATTTTTAAAAAGGCGTAGGTTAAAGAAAAAGGACATTGTAGTTGTACACATCTGAGACTAAGAGTGTATTTAAAGGAGGATGATTATGTCGTGCAGAATAAAAGCATTAAGACTGCCTGTGTGAATGAAGGAGAAGCAGTTCATACCCAGGAAAACTAGCAGGAGTTTTGTAAGTAAACGTGGTTCCTTGTTCTTTCTTTGTCTCATTGATCAGTCTCACTTTATGGCCCAGCGATGAACACCTTCAGGGAACTGAAGCCACCCCAGCTAGTGTGTCCGAGTCACACAAAACTGAACATATCATGGGCCTTTCTTGCAGTATAGGAATAAGCAAAGCTTCCCAAGTCTAAATATTCAAATTGGTCATTCTGAGTTAAGGTAGAAACATTCTTTGACACAAAGAATAGAGGGAACATATTTTTTTTCCTCTTTCAATAAACAAAGAGCCCTCAGTATACCTCAATAAACAAAGACAAATAAATGAAAAAGATGTGACTTTTCTTTATTCACTTTAATGTTTAGTGCAACACTAAAAGAGGTTGCTATTTCATATTAATGAATGTCCTGGGGGTTAAATGATAGTCCCTTTTTATGGGAATGTGGTTTGTGCATGGTAATGGAGTTTAATCAACAAGGTTTCAAATATAAGAAGCAGTTTTCTACTTCATTGTACTTTGGAAAATAAAATTAGTTGCTAAGACTGTGTATAACTACCCTAATTATATTGTAAAGATAATGGGCAATTAAATAAATGCATATGTGTAATTTGATACCTTAAGCAGTAATTCTAAACTATTATACTGTTAAACCTAACTCCTGATTTATTGGTGGACCTCGATTCTTTTTAGTAATAACATAAGATCTTATTTATAAGCTAATTTTAAGTGCTTTCATGTTTTGACTGAGAAGTGTTTGACATTTTTCAACACATAAAAACAAATGTGAAAAAAAGTCTTTATATCTTTCCCCATTGTCATTTTCTCCCTTGCCTATTTTATTCCATGCTTACTGACTAAAATGATGCAGCAGAATATAAATAATATATAACTCCAACAACTAATATAGTTAGCTATCCACTTAGGCTTTACTTTTGTTGAAAAAATACTTTACTGATTGTTACAAAATATCACACAGTGATACCATTCTTAATTCTAGTGATTTTCTCAATATGTTGTTGAATTAAAAAGTCCTACTCAATGTTCTTATTTAAAATGATACTTTTTAATCACCTTATTTTTTTCACACATGTACCCCACTGATATTTTCTTGAAGAAGCAATGCTGAATTGAATGATATATATTTGCTTTCATAAGCTGAAACTCATGCTTTCTTTATATTATAATGTCTAGATAATAAATTTTTAAATTGGCTAAAGCACACTGCCATGCCTTTTTTAAAAAAAGCTGCATAATACTATTAACAGGAGATAGTGAAGACTACATTTCTACCAATGTTTCTGAATAGATCCAGGGCTTTTTATCCCAACATTGAGACAATGAACAGAATTGGCAAAAATTCATTTTTTATTGAAAAAGTATCATCTCACTTTTAATGTCCTCGAACAACCAAGTGGCATTCAGAACCTCAAATTGTAAAGTGACTAAGATGTAGCTGAAGTAATCATTTATGTTGTAAAATAATTTATGCTCGAAATTTATTTTTAAAAATCTAGTTTTTTATATAAAATAAAGTCACTTCACCCTCTTCCTAAATTTAGTCCAAAGTACAGTCTAAAACAATATGATCTCTATACTTGCTTCTGAATTTTGTTTTCACATAACACATAGATTTTTCCAAATATATAAATTATTTTACAAAATAAATTTAGAAATATATAAAATAAATCATATTTTCCTAGTAGTTGTACAAAGTGAAACAAATATGCTATATGTAGTTTAATATTTAGTAAATATAAATCTTCTGCTATATGGCATTCTAGGCAAATGTGTTTGCTATTCTTGTTTTTTTTTTAGACAGAGTCTTGCCCTGTCACCCTAGCTAACGTGCAGTAGTATCATTGTAACCCACTGCAACCTCAAATTCCTGGGCTCGAGCAATCCTCCTGCCTCAGCCCCCTGAATAGCTGGGACTGCAGGTGCATGCCACTATACCCAGCTAATTTTTCTATTTTTTATAGAGATGGCGTCTTGCTCAGGCTGGCCTTGAACTCTTGACCTCAAACAATCCTCCCACCTTGGCCTCCCAGAGTGCAAGGATTATAGGCATGAGTCACTGTGCCTGGTCTGTTCTTGTTTTTTGTGTCTATGGAGAATACCTGACAGGCAATAGACATACGGTATGTACCTTTTTCATAAGTTAAAGTATTTCTTTTGCATACTTCTGTTTATGAACCACCCAATGTCATGAAGCTGAGCAAAACTGGAAACTTATTCTTGTTCATTTTCGAACTTGCCATTGCCATGTATGCTTCTGGGTATTGTTATCCTCAGGTAAAGGTATCAAATGAATGCTTTGCTTCTGCATGTCTAATGGTCCTTCTCTTCTTAATCCTAATCATATAAAAACTTTTATTTGAAGCAATACCCATATCCACACAAAGAAGGTGGGGTGAAAAGAGGACAGGTTTAAATCCTGCCGCTGGCCATTTGGGCATAGAGGCAATAATCTTAAAGGAATGTAAATAAGTTGTAGTAATTTAGTCTGAAATTCTAGGACATTTATTTAGAGTTTATTGGTGATTATATTTTATATTTGCCTTGCTTCCAATACTCTTTGTATGGCTTGGAATTAAGGTATTTTAAAAAGAACATGGATTTGTTTCTTTTATCATTTCTGTGGCTGCATTCATATTGCCCAAGTTGGTGGAAATATGCGTAAGCTCTCTGGCATCTGTTAAGCTTAGGTGTTTATGATTAAATGAGAATAAGTGATTCTTTGGCTCCAATGTAGCAGTATGTATATTTCCTGCTGTCAAGTCCTTTGAGGATAGGAGGGATCCATAATACGGCTTTCATTTTGATCCTATGACTGGGTGATTGTTCATGGGACTGTTCAGTGCAATACCTTTAAAGTATATAGAGAAAGGGGCTATGAGTCTTCCCTAATGTCTTTAAAATCCAGATGCTTAGTCCTTCTTTCCTCAGATGGAGCAAGGAAGGATGTTAGTACCTGAATGATGGGCTTTGTGAATGCATCATTAAAAATTCTTTCTTTTGCAGAGTCCTGGGTTGCCTTGTAAAATACTATAATAGCATGGTGTCAGTCATCTATTAATGCAGTTTCTTCTTTCTAACAACATCCTATGGAAATTGTACTGGTAAATACCTTAAATTTTACGTCGTGAATTATTATTTTATGAATGCTTAAACACCGGCAAGGAATATTGTGGCTTGCTCCATTGGCAGAATCACCACTGTAATGATACCTTAGTCCACAAGTTATATAATTGCTTAGAAATCCATCCTGTACAGTGTGCTTCTAATTATCTAGATTCAATAGAGAATACATGCTGACTTCCAAGGACTTGTTGAAGCAAATATCTAGACTATGACTAATTAGAGGACTCTGTAATATTTTCAATACTAGAATATCATATTAGTCTCAACTCTACAGGGCATAAATTTGTCATATATCTCTTCTGCTAAGTGGCATTTGCAGATGGAGGCATATATTATAGTGCTTATTACGAGAAAAGGATTTGGAGTCAGATCACTTTGGTTTCAAATCTTGTCTGCCACAGATCAGCTAAGTGACCTTGGGCAAGTTAATTAGCCTCTCTGGGCCTCAGTAAAGTGGAGAATAATAATACTCCTCCACTAAAAAGTTGTTATGAAGATCACATAAGTTCATGTATATATTATTAAAGAGCCTAATACAGAGCCCAGAACATTGTAGATACTCAATAAAAGGTGATTATTTTTATTCCTTAATTATCATATTTGTTGTATCAAAATCTTTCATCTCTTTGCAGCATCTTGCCAATTTGACAGCAATGTTTCTCTATTGTAAGAAATCAGATCATGGCTTCCATCCACTTCATTGAGAGGACAAACGGTGGCCCTATGTGACAATGAGCTGTAAAATAATGAGCTCCATGGTGAGCAAACTGGTTTTTTCAACTACTGAACATTGTTCTGGCAATATCAACTATGGGACTGTGCTCTATCTCTTTAACTGGAGGAGACCATATTTGATTAGGACTCCCATGGGTCTTGGAGAGGAGCTAAGCTTGCTAGACAAGTTGCCGTTCTAAACTCTCAAAGTCTGGTACAAAATATTCTCTCCTATAAGGCTTAATCCTGAATCCTTCATAAAGCCTCAGTTAACTTTTGGGCTGTCCTGTGTGTTTTCTGCAATAATCCCACACTACTCCAGAACTTAGACCCGAACTTCTGCCAGACTAAACAACACAGCTCACTTTTGCCTCAGTCCCAACTCTCAGCCTTTTGGAATGACTACCTCAAGCTTTCTCTGTCTGGCTGTAATCAGGTTGGATGCTCTCTCACGTTGGTCCTTGACATTTGGTTGAAACAGTGGCTCTCATCAACAGTAGTGAAGAGAATGGAACAAATTTACTGGCTTATACTTTAATATAGAAAATCCTCAATGCCTCTAAGACAGTCAGATTCTTGGATACTTAGAATTTTGAGTGGCAAAATATTTAAACATCCATGAACAGTAAGTAAAATAATATAGTGTATTTCTGTGAATATACCTGTAAGCTTTTCCATGACTAGATTCCTTATAAAGCATCTACCTCAGACTCAGGCAGTATCTGTTAAATTTAAACATTTGTTTAATTTGATTCTTCTCTCTTCTGGCTGTAAATTACCTAACTCATGAAAAACCAATCTGTTTTTCAACATTGGAGAGAGGAGTATTTCAGTTATTTTAATTTTCTTACTGTTTAATATTTTTTGGTAGATATAGGCACTGGGTTCTACTCTCTTTTATGCAGCCACTACAAAGATAGGGAACTGGGGCTAAAATATATAACTGAGTTTCCAAGAGACTAATCCCTTTCCTTGTGAGTGGACTAAATTCTTGCATAAATTGTCGGAGCCAATGTCTTCAGATCCTCTGAACAAAAGTATCTGCCGTATGTTTGGCGTGCCACCAAAAGTGATCAGTAAATTAAGAGCAGTATTGTGGTTATTCTGTACATTAGGAATTTCCAGTTACTCCTAACAATTTAGCAATAATAGAGATTCACTTTTCAGATTGTGAAGTGTTTTAGAGCGTAATCAGTCAAAGAAAAGCGCTTTTGAGGGGACATCTCTCAACGGACACATTATATCATTCAAATTCTGTTACAGTTAACCAAAAGAGCAAATTATAAGCTCATAGGCATAGTTCGGTCTCACTACAGTCATCCAAATATTACAAATGAGAAATTAAATTAATAGTTGTAGCTTGTTCGTATTCATCATAGTGAAAGAATTACAGGCAATGATTTGAAAGCTTCAGATCTAGTCTTCTGCATTGAGAATAGCAGAAATGCAACAGCATTCTGACATCTTGACTATTTAGCAATCTGTTCATCCTTAATTTAAAAATTTTTGTTACCCTGCAGCTTCCAAAAATGTAATGAAAAACATGTCTTTTGAATTTCAACTACGTTAAGAATGGTAATGTTATTCACTTTTCACTGGGAGAATTTAAGGAGGAGATGTAAAACCAGAGACACAAAGAGGGGTCAAGATGAATAACATAATGCACAAGAACAGGGACATTGACCAGTGGAACAGAACAGAGAACCCAGATATAAAACCATCCTCATATAGCCATCTAATCTTTGACAAAGCAGACAAAAACATAGAGTGGAGAAAAGAATCCTTATTCAGTAAATGGTGCTGGGAAAACTGGATAGCCACATGTAGAAGACTGAAACAAGATCCACACCTTTCACCTCTCACAAAAATCAACTCACACTGGGTAACAGACTTGAAACTTAGGTGTGAAACTATTAGAATTCTAGAGGAAAATGTTGGAAATACTCTTCTAGACATCGGCCTAGGCAAAGAATTTATGAAGAAGACTCCAAAGGCAGTCACAGCATCAACAAAAATAAATAAATGGGACCTGATCAAATTAAAAAGCTTCTGCACAGCCAAAGAAACTGTCACGAGAGCAAACAGACAACCTACAGAACGGGAGAAAATTTTCGCAAGCTACACTTCCAATAAAGGGCTGATAACTAGAAT
>CAUYRT010024961.1:0-68150 GCA_963574885.1 Lepilemur ruficaudatus
AAAAAAAAATACTTGTACCCTCTAGATCTATTGAAATAAAAAAAAAAATGAAGACGTTATGATAAAGGCCATTCTCACTGGAGATAAGTGATATCTCATTGTGGTTTTGATTTGCATTTTCCTGATGATTAGAGATGTTGAGCATTTTTTCATATGTTCGTTAGCCATTGTTCTGTCTTCTTTTGGAAAGTTTCTGTTAATGTCCTTTGCTTCTTATTCTCTCTTAAATCCACTCCAAATAGGCTTTTATTCCCACCACTCCAACAAAAACCTGTTCTTTTCAAGGACACCATTGACCTTATCGTTAAATCAAATGGTCAATTCTCAGTTCTTGTCTTGCTTGGGATTTACCATATTTTCATATAAGCACAGTTGATCACTCACTCTCTCTTAAAACACATTCTGCACTTGGTTTTCAAGACAAAAAACTCTTGATTTTTCCCATGCCTCAGTAGTTTTGCCATCAAAATCTTTTTGTTTCTTCTTCTCCCCAACATTTTACTTTGGCGTTCTCGGTCCTCTTCTCTGTCTATACCCACTTCATTGGTGATCTCATCCAGTCTCATAGCATTAAATACCATTTATATTGCCAACAAATCCCAAATTTATATCTCCATTTCATGCATCTATCTCTCAAACTCCAAGCTCATATTTCCTATTCTTTACTCAACATTTCAGCCTGGATGTCTACAAGACATTTCATACCCTACATGCCCCAAACTGAAGTTCTAATCTTCCTCCCCAAAATCTCCAGTTACCCTCCCTCTGCCCCCATTTCAATTAACGGCATAGTCATCTTTAAATTTGCTAAAGCCAAAAACCTTAATTTATAACATCTCTTTATTTCACACCCTACATCTAATACATCAGGTAGCGTGTTGGCTTTACTTTCAAATTATATAGAGACTATTTTTTGCCACTTCCTGTGCTGAGCCACCACCATGCCTTGCTTGAATTGCCACTAGAGCTCCCTAATGCTTCTTCCTGTGTCTACTCTTGCCCCACAGCAATCACAATGAACCTTTCAAAATGTATATCGGCTCTTATCCCTTTTTCTCCATAACCCTCCAATGAATGACCCTCATCTCAGAATGAAAGCCAGAATCCTTTTACAATGTCACAAATAACCCAGCCTCTCACATTACCTCTCTGATTTCATCTTGTCTTCTCCTTGCTCACTCCACTTCAGCCACTCCTTGCTGTTCCCCAAGCATGCCAAGCGTTCTCTGTCCAGAGCCTTTGCAGCAGATTCACCCTCTGCCTGGAATGCTCTCCCCCAGGCAATCTGGATTATTCTGTCACTTCCTTCAAGTCTTTGGTTAAATGTTACCTTTTCCATGAGACCTACTTGGACTTCCTCATTTAATACTATGACATTGTTTTTCTTTTTTCTCTAACATTTATTACTTTTCATTTATGTTTATTATCTGTCTCCGCCTGCTAGAATGCAAGCTCTACTAAGACAAGGACCTTGTCTTTTTTATTCATAGATACATGCCAAGCATATAGCACAATATTTGTCACACAGTAAGTACTCAATAAATATTTGTTGACAATAAATCCCTGAGGCCACACATCATAACATATGAGTAGTAGAAAGTAAGTAGAGGTAGGCCTAGGTAGACACTAAATATTTTGTTGGATATTGGGGAATAGAATAAGGGATACAGAGGATAATAAGGGATTTGAAAAAGCACTAAAAGCAACTGCCTACCATTAGCCCTTAGGCCTGGATGCAATTCAGCTGTCAGAAGCGCAAAGTAGCAGCCCAAACTGGCAATATTGATTAAGCAAGTTCCTAACCCACTCTGAGTCTCCCTCTCCTCAACAAAACTGGACATAAAATTCTTACAGGATTGTTATGAGAAGTCAACATGATAATGTCTGTTCAGGGTTTCTGTTTCTTCCTGATACAGGCTTGGGAGGTTGTGTGTTTCTAGGAATTTATCCATTTCCCCTGTGTTTTCTAGTTTCTGTGCACAGAGGTTTTTGTAGTATTCACAGATGATATTTTGTATTTCTGTAGTATCAGCTGTAATGTCTCCCTTTCATTTCTGATTGAGCTTATTAGAGTCCTTTCTACTTCTGGTTAATCAGGCTAATGGTCTATTGATTTTGTTTATGTTTTCAAGAAACTTCTTTTTGTCTCATTGATCCTTTGTTTTTGTTGTTGTTGTTGTTGTTGTTGTTTGGTTTCCATTTTGTTTAGTTTTGCTCCAAGCTTTGTTATTTCTTTTATTCTGCTGGCTTGGGGTTTGGTTTACTCTTCCTTTTCTAGTTCCTTGAGATGTGACATTAGGTTGTTAATTTGTGACATTTCTGTCTTTTTTGATGTAGGCATTTAAGGCTATGAATTTCCCCTTAGGACTGCTTTTGCTGTACCCCATATATTTTGATAGCTTGTGTCTCCTTTGTCATTCAGTTAAAGGAATCTTTTGATTTCCATCTTAATTTCATTATTGACCAAAGGATCATTCAGCAGCAGGTTGTTTAATTTCCATGACTTTGTGTAAATTTGAGTGTTTCTCTTGGAGTTGATTTCTAGTTTTATTCCACTGTGGTTTGAGAAAATACAGTGGTATGATTTCAATTTTTATGAATTTGATGAGACTTGTTTTGTGGCCTGAGATATGATCAATCTTAAAGAATGTCCCATGTGCCAATGAGAAGAATGTATATTCAGTAGTTTTGGGGTAAAGTGTTTTGTAAATGTCTGTTAAGTCCATTTGTTCTAGAGTCTCATTTAAGTCCAGTGTTTATTGATTTTCTGCTTCACTTATCTGTTCAGCTCTGTCAGGAGGTGTTGAAGCCCCTGGAATAATGATGCTACTTTTTATATCTTTGCTTAGATTTAGTAGGATTTGCTTTATGAACCTGGGATTTCCTGTGTTAGGTGCATATACATTTAGGATTGTTGTGTATTCTTTGTGAATCTCTCCCTTTACCCACTATATAATGACCCTCTTTGTCTTTTTTTTTTTAACCATTGTTGATTTAAAGTCTATTTTATCTGAAGTGAGAATGGCCACACCTGCTTACTTTGGTTTCTATTTGTATGGAATATTTTTTTTCCATTCCTTTACCTTGAGTCTATGTGAGTTCTTGTGAGTTAGATGTGTTTCTTAAAGATAGCTTATACTTAGGGTGTTTTTTTTCATCCATTCAGTCAGTCTATGTCTTTGAAGTGGGGCATTAAGACTGTTCACATTCAGTGTTAGTATGGATATGTGGAATACTGTTCTGTTCATCATGTTAGATGATACCTGTTTTTTTGTTTTCCCTCTTGTTCTATTGTTTTATAAGAGCTATGACCTTTAACTTTTGGATGCTTTTATATTGGTGGGTGTCTATTGTGCTGTTCCATGTATAATGCAGTTCTGAGTATTTCCTGTAGGGCAGGTCTAGTAGTGACAAATTCCCTTAGTGTTTGCTTATCTAGAGAAGTCTTTATTTCTCTCTCATTCATCAAACTTAGTTTTGCAGGATACAAAATTTTTGGCTGGCAGTTGTTCTTTTTAAGAAGACTAAAGATGGGGCCCCAAGCCCTTATGACTTGTAAGGTCTCCACTGAAAGGTCTGCTGATAGCCTGATGGGTTTTCTTTTGTAGGTTAGTTGTTGCTTCCATCTTGCTGATATAGAATTTTCTCCTTCATTTTGACTTTGGCCAAGTTGATGACTATGTGTCTTGGAGATGTGCTATTTGCTATGAATCTTTCCAGTGTTCCATGACCATCTTGTATCTGGATATCTGAATTTCTGGTGATACAGGGAAGTTTTCCTTAGTAATTCCCTTGAATATGTTTTCTATGCTTTTTGCTTTTTCTTTTTTCACCCTCAAGGATACATATAATTCGTATATTGGTTCACTTTACATAGTCCCATATCTCTCTGAGTGATTATTCATTCTTCTTTATTCTTTTTTTGCATCTTTGACTGACAGGGTTTGTTCAAGAGCCTTATCTTTAAGCTCTGAGATTATTTCTTCTGCTTTGTTTAGCCTGTTGTTGACGCTTTCTGCTGTATCTTGAAATCCCCTAAATGACTCTTTCATTTCTTTAAGTTCTGCTATGTCCTTACGTTGTCTAGCTCTTTAGTGACTTTTTCATTTTTTCCATTGATATTCTGATATTTGTTTTGGCTTCCTTGTGTTGGTTTTCAACTTTCTCTTCAATCCCATTCATCTTATTTGCCATCCATATTCTGAATTCTGTTTATGACATTTTGGAAGAAATAGAAATGCTGAATAGACCAATAACAAGCAGTAAGATTGAAGCAGTAATTTTTTAAAAACTCCCCCCCCCAAAAAAAAAGAAAAGAAAAAAAAAGCCCCAGACCAGACAGATTCACAGCCAAATTCTAACAGACCTACAAAGAAGAACTGGTACCTATCCTACAGACACTATTCCATAGCATTGAGAAGGAGGGACTCCTCCCTAACTCATTCTATGAAGCCAGTATCACCTTGATACCAAAGCCAAGAAAGGACACAATAAAAAAAGAAAACTACAGACCAATATCCCTTATGAACATAGATGCAAAAATGCTCAACAAAATAATAGCAAATTAAATTCAATAGCACATCAAAAAGATAATTTACCATGATCAAGTGGGTTTCATTCCAGGTATGCAAGGATGGTTTAACATATGCAAATCAATAAACATGACTCACCAAGTAAACAGAAACAAAAGCAAAGACCATATGATCATCTAAATAACTACAGAAAAAGCATTCATTAAAATCCAGAACACATTGATGACAAAAAATCCTCAACAAACTAGGCATAGAAGGAACATATCTCAAGTTAATAAAAATCAAATATGACAAACTCACAGCCAACATCAGACTGAATGAGGAAAACTTGAAAGAACTGGAATGAGACAAGGGTGCCCACTGGTCACCATTTCTATTCAACATAGTTCTGGAAGTCCTAGCCAGAGCAATCAGGTAAGAGAAAGAAATGAAGGGTATTCAAATCAGGAAAGAGAAGGTCAAACTATCCCTTTTCACTGATGATATGCTCTTCTATCTAGAAAACCTGAAAGACTCCACCAAAAGACTCCCTAGAATTGATAAATACATTCAGCAAAGTCTCAGGTTACAAAATCAATGTACACAAATCACTAGCATTTCTATATACTAACCACAGTCAAGCTGAGAGTCAAATCAAGGATACAATACCATTTACAATAGCTATAAAGAAAATAAAATACCTAGAAATATACTTAACCAAGGAGGTGAATGATCTCTGAAGGTAGAACTATAAAACACTGAAGAAAAAAAAATCATAGATGACACAAACAAGTGGAAAAACATCCCATGCTCATGGATTAGTAGAATCAACATCATTAAAATGTCCATACTGCCCAAAGTGATTTACAGATTCAATGTAATCCCCTTCAAAATACCCACGTCGTATTTCACAGATCTAGAAAAAACAATTCTACACCTCATTTGGAACCAAAAAAGAGCCCAAATAGCCAAAGTAATCTTAAGCAAAAAGAACAAATCTGGAGGGATCACACTACCTGACTTCAAGTTATACTACCAGGTATTATATAACCCAGACAGCATGATACTGCTATAAAAAGTAGAGACACAGACCAATGGAACTGAATAGAGAACCTGGAAATAAAACCATCTAACTACAACTGATCTTCAACAAAGTGGAAAACAACATAGACTGGGGAAAGGAAGCCCTTCAACTAACAGTGCTGGGAAAACTGGATAGCTACATGCTATGGATGACACAGGACCCACCTCTCTCATCGTATAAAAAAATTAATTCAAGATGGGTAAAAGACTTAAATGTAAGGCATTAAACCATAAAAATTCTAGAAGAAAACATAGAAAAAACTCTTAGACATTGGCCTAGGCAAATAATTTATGAGTAAGACCCCCAAGACAAACACAGCAACAACAAAAATATATACATGGGGCTTAAGTTAAATTAAAAAGCTTCTGCACAGCAAAGGAAATAATCAACAGAGTAGTCAACCTACAAAATGGGAGAAAATATTCACAAACTATACATCCAATAAAGGGCTCATATCCAGAATCTACAAAGAACTCAAACAAATCAGCAAGAAAAAAATGAACACCCCATTTAAAAGTAGGCAAAAGACATGAATAGAAGTTTTTCTAAGGAAGATAGAAAGATAAAAAGAAGTCATTTTATCAGAAAGACACCTGCACTTGAATGTTTATAATGGCAGAATCTACAATTGCAAAGATGTGGAATCAACCCAAGTGCCCATCAATTCATGAGTGGATTAAGAAAATGCGGTATGTATAATATATACCATGGAGTACTACTCAGCCATAAAAAGAAATGAAATAAAATCATTTGCAGCAACTTGGATAGAACTAGAGGCCATTATCCTAAGTGAAGTATCTCAAGAATGGAAAAACAAACACCACATGTAGTCTCTAATAATTGGGAGCTAAACAAAGGGCACACACAGACAGAAAGAGATGTAAAGGTCATTGGAAACCAAGAAAAGGGGAGGGTGGAAGGGGATGAGAGGTAAATCTTACCTATTGGGTACAATGAACACTATTCTGGTGATGGGCACATTAAAAGCCCCGACTTAAGTATTACACAAGATATCCATGTAACAAAAACCTTTGCACTCCCTTAAATTTTAAAGTGAAAAAAAAAAAAAGATAACATATATAAAGTGCATAGCACATTACCTGGAACACATCAGATGCTCTAAAATGCAGGGTGCTATTATTTATCAAACCCCAGTGTGCTATTTACTTCCTGAATTTACAGAGACCTGAGAAGGTATAGTAATTTCCCATACCACAATTCAGCAAGAATTTCAAGACTTTCATTGAATTTCATTATAAAAAGAATATCAATAATTTCCACAAGATGGCACTGTGTTCCAGCCCTATCCCTGAATTCAATGAGCTTGAAATATTGCATAATTGTGTAACTGATGCCCTCTGCTGACTTGTTTTCTTTTTCTTGTCCTGGAGCCTTTGACTTAGAAGATGTGAATGATGACTCCATATGCATCCTTATATATATGCTCAGTATGAATTTTTAAATCCACAATTTAAGTCGGCTGTCTAAAGTCCTTCAAAGCTTACAGTACTGACATAAGCATGCAGTCATGACACTGACATCAACATGATCTCCACACAGAACCACTCAGATGTGCATGCCTCCTAGCTACAACCAATCATAAATCAGCTGCATCAGACCATAAAATAAAGTACACCTGCAACCCTGTAGCTCTGCCTCTCCTTGATCCCTTCCATCTCAACATCAATCCTTAGCACCCTTTTGGAGGGGTAGGCAAAGCTACCTCCCTATTCGTCTGTCCTTGCTCTCACTTGCCACATCACTCTCCAGCCTTACCTATAACTTAGAGTGACAAAAAGCAGAGCTGGGTGCAGAGGGAGAAAGGCAGACAGCTTCTTAAGCAAACAGGTGTCTGAGAGGTTGGGATTTAATTCTGATGCTACTGTAACCTCTCCCTCACTTTCTCCTTTACCTCCAACACACAGCATAACATTCTCTAGAAATCAAAATAATTATTATATTTTACTTGCACCCTTTCACTGTGGTTTAAATACAAGAGACTAACTAGATCACTGAATTTAAGTGATGTGTAACTTTCCAAACAACTACCATACTAGGTCATACCAATTGTTTTGTAGGCCTGAATCCCTATGCCAGCAGCAACCCAAAGGGGCGTGTCACAGGTGAGCCTCATCATCCTTCTGATGGCAACACTTAAGGGCTCCAGATTTCTTAACATTTTCTTAACATTTATAGCTTTTTTATTTGCAATTTTTCTTAAACCTTTCTGGAATCCATTTTGGTTCCTGGCCTGTAGGACTTCTTGGAGTTGCATGCAAAAAGTATATAAAATTACATTTTCATTTGCCTTAAACTTACCCTGCTCAAATTGCAAAAAGTGTCTTCTCCTACAAGGCAAGATTTGGTGAACAAATCAACATTTACTTTTACCCTTAGTAATTTTATAGGCAACAATTACATCTCCTTTGAGCCTTCCTTACAGCCTGTGGTGTTCTATTCTCTAATCTGTTTGCATAGGACAGCTTCCTTTCCCTTTGATTGCTATAATTTTTATTATTCTAGTCATCCTTCTGTGTCCTACTTCTAATTCCATTGTAGCCTGGCTGTGGGGGCAACCAGTTATACACAAAGAATTCCAAGTACAAAAGCACTGGATTCTACTGATATTTCAAATGCCATTCTAAATTATGCTCAGAATTTTGAGCCAATGTCCTCTGAATACTATTAATAAGTATGAAATATTTTAGCCTGGATGTACCATCTCCAGCATCTCAAACTTAACATGCCCCATTGTTATTATCTACTTCACACCCACACCTGACATTCTCACTTGTTTGTTCATGACATAATGGAAACACAAATCCATTCAAGCGAGAAGTCCCAGACTCATCCTCTACTCCTCTTCTTCGCTCTCCACTTGAAGTTACCAAATTCTCTGAAAAGCTAATCTGCCACTCATCTCCATGCCCACTACCTCAGTCCAGACCTGCATTTTTCACCACTATTGCCATAAGCGTTCTCCATGCTTAGTCCCCATAGTGCAGCCTCACGACTGCTGCCATTCATATCCAGGCATACCTCATTTTATTGTGCTTCCCTTTATTGCACTTCACAGATACTGAGTTTTTTCCAAATTGAAGGTTTTGGCAACCCTGCAACAAGCAAGTCTATCAGCATCATTGGTCCAACATCACGTGCTCACTTCATGTCTCTGTGTCACATTTTGGTGATTCTTGAAATATTTCAAATGTTTTTATTATTATTGTATCTGTTATGGTGATCTATGATCAGTGATCTTTGGTGTTACCATTGTAATTGATTTTGGGTGCTACAAACTCTGCCCATATAAGACAGTGAACTTAATCCATAAATGTTTTGTGCATTTTCACTACTCCACTGACTGGCTGTTCCCCTCTTTTCCTTTCTTCAGGCCTCCTTATTTCTTGAGATACAACAATATTAACCTGAGACACAACAATATTAAAATTAGGTCAATTAATAACCCTGCAATGGCCTCTTAGGGGTTCAAATGGAAGGAAGAGTAGCACCTCTCTCACTTTAAATCAAAAGTAGAAATGATTAAACTTAGTGAGGAAGGCATGTTGAAAGTCAAGATAGGCTGAAGGCTAGGCCTCTTGCACCAATCACCCAAGTTGTGAATGCAAAGTAAAAGTTCTTGAAGGATATTAAAAGTGCTATTCCAGTGAATGTACAGAAATGATAAGAAAGCAAAACAGCCTTATTGCCAATACAGAGAAAGCTTTAGCGGTCTGGATAGAAGATCAAACCAGCCACAACATTCCTATAAGCCAAAGCCTAATCCAGAGCAAAGACCTAACTCTCTTCAGTTCTGTGAATGCTAAGAGAGGTGAGGAAACTGCAGAAGCTTCAAAGGACAGATTCTTTTGGTAGGGGTTAATGCAGCTGCTAACTTTAAGTTGAAGCCAATGGTCGCTTACCATTCTGAAAATCCTAGGGCCCTTAAGAGTTATGCTAAATGTACTCTGTCTGTGCTCTAGAAATGAAACAACAAAGCCTGGATAACCGCGTATCTGTTTACAGCATGGTTTAATGAATATTTTAAGCCTACTTTTCAGACCCACTACTCAGAAAGAATGATTTTTTTTCCAAAACATTACTGCTCATTGACAATACACCTAGTCACCCAAGAGCTCTCTGATGGAGATAATAAAAGGAGATGAATATTGTTTTCATGCCTAGTAATACAACATCCATTCTGCAGCCCATGGATCAAGGAGCAATTTCAACTTTCAAGTCTTATTATTTAAGAAATACATTTTTAAGTATATAGCTGCCATATATAGTGATTCCTGTAGTGGATCTGAGCAAATTAAATTGAAAACCTTGCAGAAAGGATTCACCATTCTAGATGCTATTAAGAACATTCATGATTCACAGGAGGTCAAAATATCAACATTAATAGGAGTTGGAAGAAGTTGATTCCAACCCACATGGGTGATTCTAAGGGCTTCAGTGGAGCAAGTAACTGCTGATGTGTTGGAAATAGCAAGAAAACTAGAAATAGAAGTGGTGTCTAAACATGTGACTGAATTGCTGCAATTTCATTATAGAACTTGAACAAATGAGGAGTTGCTTGTTATGAATGAGCAGAGAAGGTGGTTTCTTGAGAGGGAATCTACTCCTGGTGAAGATGTTGTAAATACTGTTGAAATGACAAGAAAGGATTTAGAATATTCATGAAATTAATTGATAAAATAGTTACAGGGTTTGAGAGAATTGACTCCATTTTTAAAAGAAGTACCATGAGTAAAATGCTATCAAACAGCATCACATGCTACAGAGAAATCGTTTGTGAAGACAGATGCAGCAACTTTGCTGTTCTCTTATTTTAAGAAATTGCCACAGCCACCCCAGCCTTCAGCACACAACACCCTGATCAGTCAGCAGCCATCAATATCACGGCAAGATCCTCTACCAGTAAAAATATTCCAACTCACTGAAGGCTCAGATGATTGTTAGCATTTTTTAGTGATAAAGTATTTTTAAATTAAGGTATATTGGGTTTTTAGATATAATGTTATTGCACACTTAAACAACTACAGTGTAATGTAAACATAACTTTTATATGCACTGGGAAACCAAAAAACTTGTGTGAACCACTTTATTGCGATATTTGCTTCATTGTAGTGGTCTGGAACCAAATGTGCAGTATCTCTGAGGGATGCCTGTGTATCTATTTATGTATCCACATATATATATGAATGATACACATACTTTGTATATTTTTGTATATATATTTATATGATTTATCATCTATCTACTTATATAGTATTATCACGTCCCTTTTCAAAAGCCCTGTAATTTGCCACTGATTACAGGATACAATAACGCAAAGTATGCAGCATCTCAGATCTCAATCGCTCTCACTACAGCCCATTTATGCTGTGCTTTTCTCCACTGCCAGAATACTTCAGGTCCTGTGCACCTTGGCACACACTGCTCACTCTGCTTATATCTTTCTTCCTACAGCCACCACTTTTCTACCTGAATTGAGTTTGCTGTCTCACCCTTCGCTCTCACATCTACCCCACACCTCCCCACCTCCCACCACCTCCACACTGAACTTCTACAACCACCAAAATAAAATAAGGTCAGGACTTAGGTACTCCAAATACTACACAGTACGACAGGGAAGAGCAGCAAATGATAGCACAGACACATTAAATCATCCCACTGAGGAACCATTCTTCAAAATTAGAAGAACTTTCTGCTCAGCAACATGCATGCAATTGCTCAGTGAGTTCCCTAAACTCAACAATTGGAACCCCATTCAAACAAAGCAAAAGTATTAAAACATAAAAAACAAAACCACAATTTTACACAACTCTTTACTACCTGGAACCACTAACATCTAGCCTTGTTCCTGATGTGGACCATGAAATAATTATGAGCCAATTTTGGCCACTCTTGAGGCATAAGAAAGGCA
Organism: Lepilemur ruficaudatus; assembly: GCA_963574885.1. Taxonomy (NCBI): domain Eukaryota; kingdom Metazoa; phylum Chordata; class Mammalia; order Primates; family Lepilemuridae; genus Lepilemur; species Lepilemur ruficaudatus. Next base: position 11,525 of record CAUYRT010024961.1, read on the forward strand.
AACCCAACACAGGCAGTGGACACGTGTTTTGGGCTCTACAGATCAGTCTCTGATACCCTTCCCTTCCCATCGGCCAGTGTCCTTGGATGTGTGAAAGCAGTCTAACTGACCTTGGGGAAAACCACACATTTTTATCATGAAACATAATATTCATCTGCCCAAATAAAAATCAGAAAAACAATATTAGATGACAAGAGCTGAAGACACTAGTTCAAAATCCTCTTCAAGACAGTTTTGAGTACTCTTTGTTCACAAAAATAACAATATTACTTCTTAGGAATACCACTCCCCTGATATTTCTGATTTGAAATTAACATCTAGTGATAAGGGGACAGTACAGAAACTTGCCCCCAGTGAATTACCCCAGGAAGAACCATTATTCTGGGAGGCACCTGATGCATTGTGCACCTTGTCTCTGCCTCTTCAAGTTTTCTTACATGGCAACTTAATAAAGACAATAACTAATACTAACATAGTGCTGTGTCTCCAGCATTCTTCAAAGTACTTTGCATTTATCTCATTTAATTACAATCCTAGAGTCAGATATTTTTGTTCCCACTTTACAGATGAAAACTGAAGATATCAGTTAAACCCAAGACTTGATAATTTACTTTCTCCTTAGACAAGCTGGATTGTTCCTCATTATCTAGAGTATAGAGCCCAAATTACTGAATATTAACAGACCTAAAATTGCTACTCAAACTTCCCATTCCAACTTCTCCCCAACACCCCCTTCCCCAAATCCCCATAACCCTGAATTCCCATCAAACACTTCCCCATCTTTGTGCCTTGCTAAGAACAGATGTGGCATACTAGCAGTCACATTTTGCCTGCAAATGTGTTTTCTGGTCTGATTAAACTTGAGACAAAATTTATTTTCATATTAAAAATCAGATTTACAAGCTGGGCGCAGTGGCTCATGCCTGTAATCCTAGCACTCTGGGAGGCCAAGGCAGGTGGATCGCTCAAGGTCAGGAGTTTGAAACCAGCCTGAGAAAGAGCGAGATCCCGTCTCTACTAAAAATAGAAAGAAATTAATTTGCCAACTAAAAATATATAGAAAAAATTAGCCAGGCATGGTGGTGCATGCCTGTAGTCCCAGCTACTAGGGAGGCTGAGGCAGGAGAATCGCTTGAGCCCAGGAGTTTGAGGTTGCTGTGAGCTAGGCTGACGCCACGACACTCTAGCCCAGGCAACAGAGTGAGACTCTGTCTCAAAACAAACAAACAAACAAACAAAAAAATCAGATTTACAGTTACTGGGATTTTATTTAGAATTTCATCTGAAATAAAGGTCTGAAGCTAGGCCAAAACTGTGAACAAAAACAATCAGTTGGAGCAAAGTAGCAGTTGTCCTCATTGGTTAGGGCACACTCTCTCCAGTGTTTCACAGTTGCCCTCAGTCACACAAAGTATGCCAAATTCACCTGCTTTCATTACTGACTTGATCCCTAAAGACCTTTGACACAGTGCCCTAAAACTTTCTTTTGCCTACTTAAGCCCCACCTATCTCTCAAGACTAAGCTCAAATGTCACCTCCTCTTATAAGCATTTCCTAAATATTTCAGTTGAACTTTCTCTCCAGCCTCTTTGAATTCCCTTAGCATTCTGCTTGTGTGTTACGACACATCACACTCTTCTTTGTGATAAGTGTGTACATGCTTCACTAAGAACTAAATAGAAACTCTGTGTCAAGGTTAAGTGGCCAATTCTGTCATCTTGGGCTATAAAACTGGACATAGCATTCCGTGTTCTAGGATTTGAGCTCTATGTTTTAAAAAAAAGAGCTACATTAGCACACTGAACAGGGTAGAGAGAAGTGACTTTACATACACACAAGCATTCTATTCACCATTCACTCCACGTGACCCTTCTGTCTGCCTTCTGCTTACAGAAAAATCGTAAGACAACTTCATGGATGTGTTGTTATTTTTTAATAGACACCCTATTACGTCATTTGTTACTGCGAACAAATGAGAGGCAATAATTCGAGAGGGCCCCAAAAAGCTTTTTCATCCACAAAATAACAGAAAGGATAAGCACCTTCACTACCCAAGCATTTGGTTAATTTTTTTCTTTTGATCTCTGTTCGCTCACCAACACCAGCATGCTGCTTCCAGAATGGAACTCTGTCTTCAGATGTTGTATTACTTAGGAGGCTAGTCTATCGGTTTGCCTTAATAATGTGATGGAGGTCCCTAACTCAGCTGAGGAATCTGGACAAGTCTTCTTTGATTTCAGCTTCATCCCAAGGTCCGTGAATGTTTTCTTTAAAAAGCTGCAGGCGAATGAGGTAGTAAGGACAGAGACATGAGATGGAAATCAGCAGAAGGGCAAAAAGTATGGCACCCACAACACTAATGGACAGCAGGCCTCCCAGGGCTGAAAACGCAAAAATCAGAGTGACTACTACATAGCTGCGGGGAGTAAATGCCTTCAGTTTCTTCTGTAACATGGGCCACAGGGCAAAAATCTGGATGGCAAAGGTCACCATGATGAAGGCATGCAGAGACCGGGGAAGGCGTGAGGCCAGGCAGACAGAAGCAAAGATGGCCATGTTCAAGGACAGTGTGCTGGACACAATGGCAGCATTGGCACCATAGTCGAAGAAGATGAGGTGGCCTAACAGCATGAAGACTGACATGGCATAGATGGTGTCAGTGCTGACGGATTCTGTCAAGGTCTTCAGCACTGGCGAAAAGCCATACGTGAAAGTAATGAAGACTAGAGCACTCTTCAGGTCAGCCCACCGGGTCCGCCTACTCTTCTTCCGTCCTTCACCTCCGTCAATAAGATCAAACAAAACATACCCAATCAGTGAAGAAGCCAGGCCAGTCCCAAAAAGCCAGTGAGGGGCCAGAAGACCTTCATCCATATACCACCAGATAACCACAAAAACACAGACACTGCACAACTGCTGTATTACCACACTAGACTCAAATACTACAGCCCAATATTGGTATTTCCGAGCATAGATGTTTTTCCGGAGTTCTTCCAGGAATCGCCGGTCCACATAGTTATCAGGGAAAGGCTGTCGCTCATACAAGACCTTCTGCCACTTTACTTCCTTGGTGTCAGTTACAGGTTGGGCACACATTATCCCTTCCCTCAAACTCAGGCCAGTTCAATCTCTTTCACAGAGGTCCATGTGGTTTTTGTTCTTTATGAAGTTTTGAAATAAGACCTCTCTGGAAATTCCATGCTGTGGTTGATATTCTACCGACCTTTCCTTGTTTTCAAAGGCAGCAACCCAGGCTAGGCCTGCAATAGATGAGTTTGTTCTCTGACACGGGACAATACAGCCAAGTTCCTAGAAAAAGAGAGACTATGAACCTATGAAAGTTGTGAAAGATCACAGGTAGGACTGAGTCAAAACTAAACCAACTCACTTTACTGAAAGTCTGAGCAAAATATATGTGGTGCCCATCTTATAATTTGGAACATTAAAACTGCATTTCAGGTTTTTAAATTATAATCCTTGAATAATAATAGATATCTGTCAGCTATCACTTATTGAGTGCCTATGTGTCAAGTACCTTATGTATCTTCTTTCACTTAATCTTCGAAACCTTGCAAGTTAATATTAATCTCATTTTAGTTAAAAAAGAAAAAAAGCTGAGACTCAAATTGCTTAAGTACTTTGGCCTAAGGTAACAGAGTCGTACAGGATTCAAGCCAAAGTCTGATCCCAAAGCCTGTGCCTCAGAAACTAAAGATTTTTCGTCTATTAACTGAGTTTAACATCCTTTAAAGAGCCGTCATTCTAATTAAAAGAGCGAAACTCTTTGTAAGGATCGAAAAAGATAATCATCCCTTTTTCACAATGGGAAACTAAGAATCAGAAATACCCAGGTCTTCCAGCAAATCTGAGAAAAAAAAAATTCATACTGCCCGACCTGATTTCTTCCACGGAACCACGACAGGTTCTGCTTTGCCAGCTACACACCCTGGAGCCCCGTTCACTGCAGCAGGGACCCCAGCCCGGGATCTCGGCCGCCGCCGGGGCTCGAGGGTCCGCAGAGCCAAAAAGGGCGACGCTCGCCCGCAAGACCGGGAACACGGCTTGGCGAGGGTAGGAAGGGTGGTGTAGGGTGGCCCCAGGGGTGCCCTATCACCTTCCGGGCCTCCCCCACCCGCCGCCGCCGCCCCTCACCCAGCCTCGGGCCTGCGGGGGATGGCAGGGGGGAAGGAGGCCCGGATCACTGACGGCCACACGGAACCCACCTGCACGTGAGCTCCTAGGGGTGCGCGGACGGCGGCAGCCGCCTTCTTCCCCATCCGGGGCGCCGGGGGTTGCGACTGCGGCTCAGCACTTCCGGGTCCGCCACAACCTCCGCGGCAAGAGCGCCCTGCCCAGGCCGGAGGCATTGTGAGGTCGCTGCTGCCCCCTCCTGGCTGCTCAGAGGACCTCCAAGCTCCTCTTGCGGGGACCTGCCCCAAGAGGAGAGCAAATCCCCAGCAGAAAAACAAGGGGTTTGCCATCCAAAGGGCTGCATAAGGCAAGAGAAGACAGGAAAAGAGGCTGGGCTGGTAGAAGAGAATTAATAATAGCCACTTTTGTGGAGCTCCTGTCATTAATCCAGGCCCTCAGCTAGGGACTTCCCATGCCTCCATGCGTTCATTAGACAGATGCTCAGCGAGTTACCTTCAGGCGTCAGCACTGTTTTTGGTGCTCATGATACAGCAGTAAATGAACAGGTAGAAATCCCTGCTCTCATGGAGCTCTCTCGTGCATTGACCTTTACACTGATAATATCAACTCCCTTCTCCTAGTGGACAAATCTGACGCTCAGAGAAGTTGAAATTTGTCCAAAGCCAGGTATCTGGGAAGTGGATGAACAGAGATCAATACTCTGCCATCTATAACTTCAAAGCTTGATTCTTTCTTTGAGGGTGGAGGGCCCTGTGTCTGAAAACATAGCCAGAGGCTTGGGCCAGAAGATTGCTAATATTCAGCTGAGTTCATGGAAATATGAGCAGATGTATAAACAGATGGAAGTAATAAAAAGCAAAGTGAAACACAGAATATAGTGGAAAGAAAAGTCAGAAAACATGAACCCATTTACTCCCTGTATGACTAAGGGCAAATCACACTATCTTCATCTGTAAAGTGGAGATGACACTATTTGCTCTTGGCCACTTTATGGGATGGTTAAGAGTCAAATATAAAACGTTTTGTAAAGTGTTGACTGCTATATGGCTGCTGTTAGCTTACTTTGGTCATTGTCATGCTAACAGTGGTCAAGTATGATAAATTATGCAAAATGATCTCTTTCCATTTCTCTCCAGGCTTCTGTTCCAAAATTTGACAAGGTGCCTTGGCTTGGTGAAGCCAGCCTCGTAAACAAGCCACTAGTGCTCAGCCTCCCCAAAAGGTAACTTCTCAGCTACTGAGGACAAAGTCTGCAAGAAAGATCTTAGAAAAGATGATTTCTGAAGGCATGGGGACAATTATCAGAGGCACACATCTGATCTATTGAGAAACCCTAGTCGAGTGCTCACAAAACAGAAATGTCCTCAGTTTCTCAGATAAAAGTGAGAAATAGGTCTGGCTAGAGGAGATGAGATCCCAATAACCTCCCTTTCTACCACCACCACTCAACATATAAGAGAATCTTGCCCCTCGACACTGCCTCTAAAAACACTTCTATCCTCTTCTTCACCCAACTTTTCTCCTCTGCTTTAGTTTGAAACTTTCAAATTTTAACCCTCAAAAGTCTAGAACCACAACTCCCCAACTTTATAGAGTAGCAACTATCTGTATTTAACCTTGAGGCACTGTCCTCCAACCTCATCGGTCTCACCCCCTCCAGACAAACCACTATAGGACATACAGTTCTGTTTTCCAAATTTGGAGGAAATGGCATGCATAGGGAGCATTTCAGCTGCCACTGAAACTGGGCCCACTCATTCCTGACGGAATGGTTCCTCAGTGTGGTGATATACCCCACTCTGGGAGGAGGGAGTGGAAAGGAGGGTGGGTATGAGGTAACGTGCGGGTGAGTTGGAGAAAGTGGAGGCCCAGAGGCAATTCCACCGGCATATCACAGCCTCAAAAGGTTTGGCGCCTGGCATGTGAGGCAGCTTGCTAGAAAGGCGAGACTCTCCAAATAGGGTTTTTCCTCCTGTTGGTAACCACCGTGGACCTTCCTGCCCAGGATACATGACTCTTGATGAGGGATGGCCCATCACTCCGTCTACATCCCCACTTCAGAAAGACATACCTTTGCTTCGTCTACTGCACCTTTTAACAAACCAGTTAGACAGTTAGACAGTTTTATATATTTTCAGAATAAAATACAAAAATGCTTTCAAGTGTTTATTGTTCAGTTTTGTTATCTTTATATAACTTTGAATATTTTTAAAGCAGGTGATCAGAAGTTCACTAAACCCAAAGGCTTGTTTAAGAAATAAAAACACTAAGTGGTGTAGTTCTTATGAAGAGTTGTTAACACTTCAAAGATCAACATGAGTAAGGACAGTCTAGTATCTTTTGCTTGGGGGTGGCGCACAAACTCACGTGCCGTGACAGTCAGACGGGTGGCATAACGAGTAGAGCTGGCCGGATTGGGCTGCAGTGGATGGGAGATCACCCCCTAACCAAAGAGCACAGCCTGCCCTCTAGCCCAGCCAGTGTGGCCTGCAGGTGTGTGAGTCCAGTGGCCAAATTTGTTGGTCTTTCTAAAAATACTAGAAATCCGGATATTTTATGTGAAGTTACTCATGTTTGGCATCTAATAGAATAGCATCCCACCATCCCATACTACCTGCAGCTCCTTTATTCCCTAGTTATAAAGCCTGTGGCAGAGTGTGGGGAGCAGGGATCAGGGATCAGGGCAGGCTCCGAATACAACAGGTCACCCACAGCACCTGCTCCCATTCGCAGAGTGTCACAGCAGACAATCTGTCACCAGCCAGCTGGAAAGGGAGGGGCTAGTTTTCCCTCCAGACAGCCAAATTTAAGCTCGCTACAAGGAGAAGTTACCGACGGTGGGCAGTGAAGCTCTAATCATCTTTCTTCTGGGAGGATTTGGGCAGCAATCTCAACCCTTGTTTAGAGAAATGGAGCTTACCTACCTCACAAGAATTCTAAGATAATAAGACAGTACCGTGAGGTGCCCTGAGCTCTCAGGAGGACAAGACAGGAGTGCCAAGTCTTTTGAAAGGATGGTTTGCTTAAATCTCAACCATTCTTAAGGATTAGAAACTTCTCTTCTGGCAGAAACTCTGGGTTCCAAGCTGTTTATTTGTACCAAAATGTTTTTTTCTGAAACTTTGAAGGAAAGTTCTCAATGTGATTTAAGTATTACACAGCCTTGGGCAAGCAGTTCTAATGCAGAACAGTCTGAAAAAGATTAAGGAACATTTAGTGCAATGAGCTGAGGGTACCCCCACCTGCAAGCTCTGGAAACCCACTTTCAGGGTTGGGGTTGGAGGTGCTGGGCCCTGGCGGGAAGTGCCTGTGCTGATCCGCTTCCCGTGAGGACTCACTCAGGGTGGCCGGACAGCGTCAAAGCCACACTCATCATCAGTCAGCAAAGCCCTTCAGGTCACGCAGAGGTTCTGTTTATATTAAGATTATGGTGTACTGAAGCAGCTCTAAACTGGCCTCCAGGCCTCTCCTGGCCAGCATTTGGGTGACAAGTCCAAGGCAGCCTGTTCTCATATCAAAGACAAAGTCCATGAGGGAGCTGGCGTCAGACCCACCTGTCCTGGTCTCACAGGGCCCAGGGAAGCGGTGAAGAGAAATGAAATAAGAAATGCCTCATGAACACCAAACTTTTTGTTTTAGATGAACAATGAGCAGTGAAATCTTTCCTCATTAGTGAGAAGAGGTGTTCTTGGCAAAACTACCAGCCTCCTGAGTTTCCTTGTCGTACATGCCCGGGGCAGGCACAGTGCTGCACACACAGACACAGACAGTGTGGCTACCAGGCCCCCGCAGGCCTTGGACAGGCGAGGCAGGTTGCAGGCAGGTCACCCTGTGATGAGAACCAATGTTTTCCTGCAGCATCACTGCTTCACTCACTAACTGGAAAGAAAGAACGTTCCAGAGGAAAAGAGTGGTGGGAGGGAGAAGATATTCTGTGGGAGGAAACAGGTGGATTGTTTCAGTGTGCAAGGACACATACTCCAAGAAGGCAGGCCAGGCACAAAAGGACGGGCAATCGTTAAATACCAAAAACTTTAATGGGTACCTTTCCAAGGAGGAGACCTAGGGTGCGTTTCACTTTTTCACAGCTCCTTTTATGAACAGTCTGTTTCCTGCCTTATTTGTACACTGTCTGTAATCCAGAACTGGCATTGGTTAATGCAAAACAAAAGGAGCAGAGAAGCCAAAGTGACACAGGAGATCAAAGCCATCTTTGGGGGGCTGCTTAATGGCCTGAACCTTCCAGAAATTGCAACGGGAGGCAGCTCGCTATGGGGTGTCCCTTGTGTTCTCTCAGAAACAACCAAGGGCCTGGCTCTTCAAACCGGGACTGTGGTTCTAACATTCTCTTGTTTTGATTACTTAGATCTCCTCATTCCTCTGCCACTCTTCTGACATCATCCAAGAAGGATGTGAGTTTGCCAATTTTGTTTCAAGTTCCAGATGTCTTATCTAAGGTACTCAAATTTTTTAATTGAAATAAAACCAACAGAAGTTCTAGGATGACAAAGAATGTGAATACATTTTTTATCTGCTTAGCACGGCCCTGTGCCTGGTATATCATCAGCGTTCAAGAAATATTTGTTGAGTGAAATGAATGAGCACCACCCCCCTCACCGTGTCTCAAGTGCCCTGGGGCCTCAGTCCACTAGAATTAAAAATAAAGACATAAAGTTAGAATCATCAAAAAGGGGGAAAGATTAAATGTAGAGGAATCTGTATCCCCACGATCTTCAGGACTGTTTCTCAGCCTGTTTCGAACCAATCCTTGTTTCTGGAGTCTTTAACCCCTTCCCCCAACTGATTACTTCTTTTACATTAAAAACTCCCCATTTCCCTCTCCCTCCCAGAGATGAGCCGTGGCACTGCCGAGTGACAGTGGCACTGTGCAGCACAGCGGCTTCTGGGGTACCAACAGTGCTTGTGCAGTCAGCACCTCCCTGAAGTGGAAAGAGAGATCACTGATGATATAAGCAGTTTCTTCACCTGAAATATTGCACGTTGCTCACAGAGCTGTTGCAGGCAGTGCCTGAAACGGTGCTCCTAAAGCATTTGGCACAGTGCCCTACACGGAGTGAGAACTCAGTAAATGTGAGCCACAGTTACGGGAGCCCCGGAGTCAGTCGATAAATGCTTACCGAGCCCTTTTCATCTGCTTTAATGCAGATACAGAGATGAGTAAGGCAGCTACAGCCTACACAAGTGAGTGGGCAGACGGGACGGGGCCACCGCATCCCAGTGAGCCTCAGAGAGGGGCAAAGCACTTGCAGGAGAAGTGGGAGGAAGGTCACCTCCGGGTTGCGAGGGGCAAGCAGAGGTGGAGCGAGGGAGTGATTCAAGAGGAAGTGGCATCCGCAATGGATCTGGAAGATATATTTTCACAGGGGAGGGAAGAGCCGGGGAGGAGGAAGAACTGCAAAGACTCCTAGCTGAAGGGAAGAGTATCCCAAAGAGGTGGCGACTGAGAGTGCAGGAAATGCTTGAAGAATATCGAAGAATCATGGGCATATGTGGCAGGAAAGCAAGGAGATGGGTGGGCCCAGCTGGAGCGCAGAGGACCCCAAAAGCCAAGAGCAGTGAGGAGACATTGCTGATCTTTAGAACTCGAGTGTCAGGGTCTGAGCTATGCTTGAGCGTCACCTCTTAGTTCCCCTAACACCCTGGACAGGCAAGTAGGTAAGAGTGGCCACCACGACATGCACTGGGTGGAGGTCAAGTGGGGAGGCAGGACTGGCCTGGCAATTGCTACAGAACCAGCAGGAAGCCTTGCAGTCCCTGACTCTTTGAAACTTCCTATTTAAACAGGCTCTTCACTTGCTGCCGAACGCCTCCTGGTCCCGGGTTTGCTCTGGGTCTCTGCATTGTGGCAACCTAGGCACTAAGACAGCCTGGCTGCAGCGAAGGATGAAAAGAGAAAGCACTGATAATGACAGGGAAGTGAGAGGCCACCCTCCAGCAGGGCTTAGCCTTTCGTGGCTGCAATAGTCAGGAATGGCCACTAGATGGCAGTGGAGAGCAACAGCTTCCAGCCGCGTGGCCCGTAGGCTGCGGGGGAGGCCACATGATAGACTGAGACAGGTCACAAATACGCTGCTCCTGCTAGGAGAGGAGAACATAGGTACTTCACCCTCATCCTTGGGGTGAGAGAGAGTCACGCTTGCAGATTGGAAAGGCAAGTAGGGAACTGGGGATCCTTGTTCCGTCGGGGCACCAGGCAGGCACCTCAAGTCAGAGTCTTGCTTGTCACACGGACCTCTTCAAATTTGAATCCGGCCCCCAGAGTCTGCTGTGAACATGAAGGCCTGCACGTGTCTGGTTGAGGTAAACAGCGACTCAGCCAGCAGCTGCTCCTTTCTGGAAAGATACTATGTTGTGTCTCATGGGAGTGGAATGTCCTGTGAACACTGTCTCTTCCTTCATCCTCCAGATCAGCGACCTGCCAAGAAGCTGCTGGCAGTGCTGCAGTAGCTAGAGGCCCTCCACCCTGTGCGTAGGCACAAAGGTCCTGCCAGCCGGCTCCCATTCCGTCACAGGTCAGAGAGCAGAACTTTGAACATCAACTGGCCAAGAGGCATTCCCCCCGCCCCAGGAGCCGCCCGGAGCAGATGCAGGTGCCCGCATGCCGGAGCAGTGCTCCCTCAGGGATAGACAAAGAGCAAACAGGCTCCCAGACACAGTGACAGGGAGAAGGAGACAGACAGCGGGAGAGAGACACACAAAAAACACAACAAGGGAGACAAAAGGAGAGGCAGAGCTAACAAAGAAGAAGCGGTAAATGAAGACAAAGAAGTGAAGCTAAACATTTCCTCATTTAAACATTGACTGTGGAGAGGCCTCTTCATTAGTCACTGCTTTCACCTGCCACTTCCAGGCATTGACTCATGACTCCTTGAGAAGCAGACAAATAGGAAGGTGCACTGCTGTGGTTGGCTGATCGGGCCAAGAGGCACCTTACTTGGTGATCCACAGCAAGGCAAAAGCAGATGGATGTTGGTGACGTGGAAAACTGCAGCTGGAGACCCTGAACACCTTTGCCACTTGCTTGGCTTAAGTGGAAATTAGCTAGAGCTCCTCAGTTATTAGTAGATGACAAATGTTGTCCACCACGAGTGCCACAACACCCTCTCGATCCCTGCCCCACGCCCCTTCCACTCACTTTGATCTACGTTTTCTGTTCCCGTCAATGAGTCAGAGTAAAGATGAAAACATTGTTTATTTTGCTTTTAGAAGACCTGTTACAAAAAGCTCTGGCTCAGAGCTGGCGCAGTAGCACAGGCGCAGGTGACAAAATGTATAGGATGGTGACTGCCTACTTTCTCACTGCTAAGAACTCTTTTTATAATTTCTCTCCCACTGACTCTAAATTTTGAAAGCTCGTGACCACCAAGGAAACTACCTCATAGGTTCCTAGGTCCTTTTTATATTTATATTGTTTATATTGATCAAACACATATAACTACAAGTACAATTTTTAAGGAGAAATAGTAATGAACACCATTGACCTGAAATAGTAATGGTAATAAAAATCAAATTTAACAAGTCTGGATTGCAGGTACATGGCTGGCTATTATTTTGTATATGTTTAAAATTTTTCCTAGTGAACAGCAAGAGTGCTTTTGAAACTAAATTAAGCTCTATTCTTTAATGGAAATGGCTGGTATTTTCAGATAGAAGGAAAATGTGTAATTATCATTAGGATTTTTTGGAATATTGAAAATAATTCTCTGAGCACTGCTTTTTGGACTCTACATGGTGTAGAAATAATTATGCCTTCATATGAGTCCTAAGAGTCCGCTCTTCCCTGACGGAAAGATAGTCTGTCTTGGACTCTTTAAACTTTCTAGCTAACTAAAACTAAATAGATGTGATATTGGACGAATCTCTTAACCTTTGTGGGCCACAGTTTCCTCACTGGGTTAATTGAAAGAGTTGAGCCAGGTGGCCTGTGAGGTCTCTCTCAGGTAAGAAATAGAAAGGAGAAAAGGAACAGAGGCGTCCAGGGGCCAGAAAGAAGCTGATCCGTCAGCGCTCTTCATGTCATGCTTGGGAGGCCCTTTTCTAAATCACCATCTGGTGATTACAGTTTCAGTTTTTATGTGAACAGGTGTGTGGGGGGGGGGGACAGAGAGAGAACATGGAGGGAGAGGGAGAGGGAGAGGGAGAGGGAGAGGGAGAGGGAGAAATATGTTTCTCTGTTTCCTTACCAAGGATTCAAGAAGGTCAAGGACTTGGGCCATGAGCCAGCTTTTAGAAACCTCAGCAGGTATTGTCCTCAGAGATTAGGAGGTTTCCAACTGTAAAGTGTGAGGAGCAGGCCTTGGCTTCTGGGACTGGCTGAAATCTGCATCTTGCCTTGGCCAGGCTATACATAGGTTGCCATCACTCTCCCGTCACAACTGCCATCTGCTGTCCAGAGGACAGTTGCTTGTAAAATGAGAGTCCCGTTAACATTTCCATGCCTCTGGCTCTAGACATGATAGAACCAGGGGCTTGTGCTGTGAACCTGGACAATTCGCTCTCCATTCCTGCTACTGCTGCCGAGCTGGCCTTAAGGAAGCCAAGAGTGAGACGGGAACGCTGCAGAGGAAAAGACCTTGGTTTGGGGGCTGGGAAAGAAAGCAAGACAGGATGGAGGAAATGAGGCCTGTGGAACATGGAACCCCAAATTGTTTGCATGCACTTTGCCAATCACAGCTGCCTTCCATGACTCCTCAGTGTCCTCACCCCCTCTCCAAATACAGAGGAGTGGAGTAGCTCTTCTTGGAGGTCAGGCTTCAGCCAGTGGTGAGTCTGAGGTGGAGTACAGCCGCAGATCAGTGACTAGTTTTCACCTCTACATGTGAAGCCAGGACAGGATTGAGTGTCTGCCTTTGTCTTTTTGTCCACAAAGACCATCCTCAGTAAGGAAGGAGAGGCCTAGGGAGTTTACATGATTGACCAGAGTTGCTTAAGCTGCTCATAGAGCCAGGTCTGGAATCGAGCTCTTTGGGCTCCCAGCCAGTGCTGTTCCCCGCCCGGCATGTAGACTGAATTGGTTGTACTACATCACTAATGTCCTCTGACCTTTCCCTGAAGGCGGTGTGATAACAGTGATCTTCATGCACACATGTATTTTGTGGTTTAGGTGTACATATGTTGATTGTGTCTATATTTACAGCTGATAAAATGCTTACAATCATTCATTCAACCAACATTTGTTGAATATTTACCACGCACCAGATTCTATGATAGGTTTCAGGAATACAAAGATGTGTAAAACATGGTCTTGCTCTTAAATAACTCTCAGCCTGGTGGAGAAAACAAACACATTAAAAAAAAAAGGAGAAGGATGACAAGTAGGGGAGTACAAAATGCAAAGAAAGCTACACCACGTCTGTGATGCACCCGGAGAAGCAGGCACCCACCTTAGGTTGGGGTGGAGGCAGGGAATGGTAGGAGAGGCAGGAGAAAGGCTTTCTGAGAAAAGTAACATCTATGCTGTGTCTTAAACGATGAGGAGTCTGAGGAGTTAACAAGCCCAGGTAGGACAGAAGCTGTGTCTTACTTATCTCAATGTCCCCGGTGCCTAATGAATGGGCAAATAAATGAGTCTGTGTTCTTCTCTCGTCTTCCTTAGGCCGGAAACTTTGCCTCACAATGGATGTTTGTTATTGAATGAATGAATCTAGTCATTCACACTCATACTTTGACATATCAACCCACAACATTGTAATACTGAATTGATTCTTTTAACTGCCCTTTAAAAATGAAGGATATTTTAACTGTTTCTCAAAAGAATCCAACTTTGTCAGTAGTTTTCAGTCCTCAGACCCGAGTGGCATACGTCTCTCTCGGGAGGGGAAGCTACTTGCAGACCAGCTCAGCAAAGGTCACCGTAGGAGCACATCCCTGCCGCTCCTTTTTCTGAACCTGCCCCCAAATTCAACATCCACCCTGGATGGGGCTCAGACCAGAGTGCCCATCTCTGTTTTTTTGGAAGGCCCCCACCTCTTTGCTGCCCCAGGCACTCAACCGTTTCCTCACCTCTCCGTCTCTCTTCCCCCTCAGGCCAGGAGGAACCAGAGTGACTCTATACTGCTCAGAAACAAGCGGCTGTGCCCCGCGTGTCGAGAAATAAACATGGTAGGTGTTGTTATCTCTGGGGGCGACAGAGATTGGCATGGGCACCCTCAGGGCACAGCACTACCCTTCCCCAACCAAAGCCCTGTGGAGAGGGACAGTGATGGGGCCTCTTGCAGGAAAGGCCTTGATAAAGGCTGCACATGAGAAACTGTTGGTCCTGGGTGCACCATCGACTGACGCAATTTGCTAAACCTTCCCCATTCCAAGTAACCCAAAGTGAACCGAGACAGGTGAGCCAGAGTGGAAGAGATGAGCCACTTCACCTACTGCACCAAGCTTCTCAGGAGGTTATGGAGCTGCCTCTTTCTGCTGAACAGCCCCAACGTAAAACAGATGCACACACAATGCTTCGCCACCATTGCAAGCATGAAACCAACAGCTCAACCTTTGGGTCTATCATTAATTTAGCCAGCACCTCAGGAGAAAAGCTGGAGAGAGAGTCTATAGTACTTTCTAGCTGGTGGGAGTGGGGTGTCTCCTGCCCTGGATATGTATAACTGGGAGTGAGGAATCGTGGTCGGGGAGGAGTCTTAGGGAAAGAAAGGAGGATAGAAACGGGGGTGTGGAAGGAACAAACTCAAACCTCTGCAGTCTGCAGGTTGCTGAAGAAAGAGGCCTGACCCAGGAGGGCTGCCATACCAGGTTGGAGTTAGGTCTTAGGTTAATTTAAGGATTAGGGTTAGAGTTAGGATGGTTATGAGGGTGAGGGCAGGGATCAGGCTTGGGGTAAGTGTTAAATTAGTTAAGTGGTTAGGTTTAGCACAGAGGTTGGGGGAGGTCCTCTTTAACTCTGATATCGTATAATTCTCCTTTGACTTGGGGAGGAAGACAGAGCTAAACGTGCTTAAGAGGAAGGGCAAAGAGTGAAAGAACAAGAGGTGATATGAAAGAGCCTTTCACTGACTTCATGGCAAAAGTGCTTTATGCTGGTAGGATGTGGAAAAGAGCAGCAGTCATGTAAAAGTTTTCTGTGGAATCTGGAAACTGAGGCTTCTGGCAAAGCTGTACCTGGATGTTGCAATCTATGTTCATTTTCCACATAATGAGGATCACGGTGTTCAATATTAGCATTGGCTGACGTCTGGGAAACTAAGATTAGGATTTCTCTTGGTCTTATTCCTGGAATCACTTGTGTCCACACTTGTAATGCACTGACCCCAGGCCTAGGCTGCCCTTGGCCAGCTGGCACACTTGGGACATCAGCAGCTGCCCTCTTTCTCAAGACCTTGTCTCTGACCTTTGCCTCTGTCCAGACCTGACAGGAGTGAAGCCACACGCTGTAGTCTTACCATTTGCTGCAGCTTCTAAAAGGAAGGTCTTCAAACACAAAAATGCTTAAAGACCCTTCCCCACTGCTGTCAGAACCTGATGGGAAACTACAGAAAGTTAGAAAATAAGCATGAACTACCCCTGCCTCATGTTATGCAGTAGCACCTCAATGTCCTTGCAGGGGAAGGGATTGAAGATCTGCTGTGGTCACTATGACACCCCTCCTTTCTCAGCAGTGAGCTGAATGGAGATTCTGGGGAAGATATAAAAAGACTCCTAGGTATAGGTGAGAACTTCCTCAATATAATAAAGAGCATCTGTGAAAAACTCACAGCTGACATCATACTTAATGGTGAAAGACTGGATACTTTCCCCTAAGATGAGGAAGAAGACAAGGATGTCTGCTTTTGCCACTTCTATTCAACATTATACTATAGGTTCTAGCTAGGGCAGTTAAGACAAGAAAAAGAACTAAAATCCATCCAGATTAGAAAGGAATAAGTACAACTATCTTTATTTGTAGATGGCATGATCTTATATGTAGAAAGCCCTAAGAAATTCACACACACAAAAAAAACTATTGGAGCTAATAAATGAGGACAGCTCAGATTTAGGATATAAGATCAATATGCAAACATTAATTTATTTTCATATACTAGCAAAAAAAATCCAGAAATAAAATTAAGAGAGCAATGCCATTTATAATAGCATCAAAAATATACTTAGGAATAGATTTAACAACAATTCAAAACCTGTTCATCAAAAACTATAAAACATTGTAGGAATAAATTAAAGACCCAAATAAATAGAAAGAACCCTGTGTTTATGGATTGGATTACTTAGTGTTATAAAAAGGCAATATTTGCAAAATTGATCTATAGATTCAATGTAACCATTCTAAAAAATCCCAGATGCCATTTTTGCAGAAACTGACAAATATATCTTGAAATTCATATGAAAATGCAAGAGATCCAGAATAGCCGAACAGTCTTAAAAAAGAAAAACAAAGTTGGAGGATGTGTACTTCTGGATTTCAAAATTTACCACAAAGCTACAGTCAGGACTATGTGGTACTGGCATAAGGGCAGACATATAGATTAATGGAATAAAATTGAGAGTCCAGAAATAAGTTCTTACATTGACTTTTGTCAAGGGTGCTAAAACAGTTCAACGAGGAAAGAGTAGTCTTTTCAATAAATGGTACTAGGACAGCTGTATATCCACATGCAAAAGAATTAAGTTGTACCTCTCCCTCTCACCATATACAAAAAAGAACTCAAAATAAATAAAAGACCTAAATGTAAGAGCTAAAACCGTAAAACTCTTAGAAGAAAACTTAGACATATATCTTTGTGATCTTGGATAAGGCAATGGTTTCCAAGACATGACACCCAAAGCATAAGCAGCAAAAGAATATAGATAAATTGGTCTTCATCAAAATTTTAAACTTTTGTGCTGCAAAGGACATCATCAAGAACATGAAAAGATAACCCAAATATTTGAAAATCATAGGATAAGGGACTGTACTAGATAAGGGACTAGAATCCAGAATATATAAAGAACTCTTACAACTAAACAACAAAAATACAAACATCCCAATTAAAAAGTGAGCCAAAAATTTGAATAGATATTTCTTCAAAGAAGATCTACAAATGGCCAACAAACACCTGAAAAGATGCTCAACATCATAACACATTAAGGAAATACAAATCAAAACTACAATAAGACACACTTTCCACCCAGTACAATGGCTATATTAAAAACAATGTACAATGACAAGTGTTGGCCAGGATGTGGAGAAATTAGCACCCTCATCCATTGCTGATAGGAGTATAAAACAGTACAGCTGCTTTGGAAAACAGTTTGGCAGTTTCTTAAAAACTTAAACACAGAGTTATCATATAATACAGCAATTCCATTCCTAGATTTATAACCAAGAAAATTGAAAATATAAGTCCGTACACAAACTTGTACAAGAATGTTCATAACAGCAGCATTCATAATAGCTAAAAAGTGGAAATAACCTAAATGTTTTTCACCTTATTAATAAATAAACAAAATATAGTCTGGCTATACAATGGAATATTATTTAGCCATGAAAAGAAATGAAGTACTGATACATGCTATAACATGGATGACCATTGAAGAGATTTTGTCAAGTAAAAGAAACCAGACACAAAAGGTCACATATTATATTGATTCCATTTATCTGAAATATCCAGAGTAGGCAAATCCATAGAGACAAGAAAATAGACAGTGGACTGGAGGGAGGGGTGAATGAGGAATTACTGCTACTGGGTACAGGGTTTATTTTTGGATAATGAAATGTTCTGGAAATAGATAATTGTGATTGTTCTACAACTTTCTGAATATACTGAAAACCATGGAATTGTATACTAACACGGTAAATTGTATGATCTGTGAATTATATCTTAATAAAAAAAGATTAACACCAGAAAAATATTTTTAAAAAAGAAAAATGCAGACCGGGCACGGTGGCTCACACCTGTAATCCTAGCACTCTGGGAAGCCGAGGCTGGCGGATTGCTCAAGGTCAGGAGTTCAAAACCAGCCTGAGCAAGAGCGAGACCTCGTCTCTACGAAAAATAGAAAGAAATTAATTGGACAACTAAAAACATATAGAAAAAGTAGCCGGGCATGGTGGCGCATGCCTGTAGTCCCAGCTACCTGGGAGGCTGAGGCAGAAGGATTGCTCGAGCCCAGGAGTTTGAGGTTGCTGTGAGCTAGGCTGATGCCACGGCACTCACTGTAGCCCAAGCAACAGAGTGAGACTCTGTCTCAAAAAAAAAAAAAAAAAAAGAAAGAAAGAAAGAAAAATGCAAAATGAATGAATCTCAAAAAAGAAAATCTAAATAGTACCTGGCTTGTGCAAATACCCATGTTTCTATGTAACCTTGAGCCGGGAGCTCAACCATTTAGTGCAAAAGAAATATCTGTTGATGGTTATGGTCATTCATCACCAGGGATATTTGCCTTGGTTTTGTCTATACTGTCCTTTATCACATCTCTGCTCCAAGCAGCTCATCTTCCCCTTAAAACCCATGTTTTGTAGTCCTTCTGTTGTCTGCCTTGCTCTCTAGTTACTAGTTTCAAGTCTCCTTAGAAGTAAGACTGTCAAACTAGACACATTGTAGGTAGGCACTCTCTAACACATATATTAATTGGTTTCAAAAGCCCGTTATGCAATTAAGTTCATTTCAACAAATATTTATTGATTGCTTGCCATGGGCCATGGGTAATAGCTACAAATTTAAAAAAAGAGAATGTGACATAAGTCCTACTTTTAAGGAGTCAATAGGTACATAACGACAATAAAATGTGATGAATAGAAATAGAAATAAACTTGATGGGGAGGGAAGGGAAAGTAAATATCAAGGAAGTCTTTCTGAAAAAAAAAAAGACTATTTGGGGTTTTTAAGAATGAATAGGAGTTCACCATGACACACTTTTTCTCAGAATCACAAATGCCAACTTTGGCAGCTTTGTTCTGATGCAGGCCCTGTAGCCCACTTCGTGCATACAATGGTACTAGCTGGATTTAGGGACTTTAGAACAGGGACCATGCTATTCAGGAGGAGGTCAAGAGTGTCCAGCGTCTTTCCTTGGAGAAGAGCCAAGACGGAATTTTAAAATTCTAAAAAATGGCACAGTCTATTTCTGGCATATTCTCACCCCCTTTTAGGTATCTAGAAATCTCTCCTCATATTCTCACTAAAGCCTTGCTGCCCCCACTACCCCCAGATGTTCCTTGTTACCAGATCACCCCCTCTTCCCCCTCCTCCATCTTCCCATCAGCTAATGAGTTAGGAGAACAATCTGATTAAATATGGTAGGTGCTTGGCATTTGTGTAGACTTAATATTCAGCTTTTTACCATTTTCAAGTACTTCTAAAAGTCCTTGACAAGTTGTAATTTTCAACTTTGTTGTGTCATAAATTTAAATCTGAGTCACTTGGTACAAGTCACTCAGTGTGTAGACCAGCTGAACACCTGCACCCACATCCTTGTGATTAGTCATTTCATTGTCATAGCTACAATAATTTTTAAGAAGTAATGAAAAATGCTTCTTAATGAAAACACACTCTCGAAAGAAAACCAACATCCAGTGCCAGGAACAAATTTGAAAAAGCTCAAGAAAATACTGTAAGTATTTATTAAGCAAAAATACTGGAACTGTACTTTAATTTTAGCCCTTTACAAAGGACACAATTAAAATTGTCAAGTGTGCTCCAAAGTGGGCTCATTCATTCACTAATTTGATCAAACAACATTTCCTAAACAGGCACTGTGTTGGGAGTTGGAAATACAAAAATAGAGACATGGTCTCCACCCTCATGAAGCTGAAAGTCTTTCAGAAAAGCCACACATTAAGCAAGTAAATACAATATAAAGGTTATGAGTATTTTGGTAGAGGAAACCCTGAGAACATAAGGCAGAAGACCACCGAACAGTCGTCCAGGACAAAATAGTCTCTGTGAGAAAGTTATAGTAACCTGAGACCTGAAGAGTGTGTGTGTAGGGGGCAGGGTATTTAAACAAACAGATTTCAAAAGTTTACTAATCCTCAGATATCTAATTTCAACTGATAACTAGGGAAGAACAAAGACCCTAGGACTTAAGCGCAGAGTGATACCCCCGGTTCATATCACAGAAGGATATACGAGTAACTTCGATATCAAATACAACTCAAGTACACTAAGGTGGTACATTATTCACTTACGTCCAATGTTCTAAACGAGACTTTCTTCCTCAGGTACAACCAAGAAGTATGATAATCCCAGATGATCTGAAACTATCCTTTGAGAATTTTATGAGTCGTAGGTAAGTCAAAGACTTAAATCAGGACATAACTTTAATTCTAGTTATATTTGAAGACGAAGGATAGTGGACTGAGAAGCATAGCAAGCAGAATGTTTAGGGAATGGGCTTCTTGATTGGCTTCATTTTCTGGTTAAAGCAGATAATTAGACCAAACAAAATATTCACCCTTTTGCTCAAATGACTTTTGAAACTACTGTAGAAAGTAGTCTTCCTTTTTACCTTCACAAGAACCGCATGAGGAATAGGACATTTCTTTGATAACTTGGGCAGAAATAAATACAAATTCTCCATATAGATGGCATACCTAATTCACAAGATATGGGAGGTTACACATAACTTATCCTAAATCCAAGACACCCTCTGCTACTTTTTAGTAACTAAAATTTTCTTATCAGTTTGTTTACCTGTCATTTACAGCTTTCTTATCAAGATCAAGTATAACAGAAATAAGATTCAGTGAGAATTCTGATTAGTTGGTTTTTCAAAGTTTTTTTTTCTGTATTTAACTATCAGACAGGGAATAAGGACTCAGTTTTTACTTTATTAAAAAACTCAAAACATGGACTGACCCTGGATAAGGCATAAACATAGGCTGACTTGCCTTGCAATAGAGGGTTGGAATGTGGACATACAGTCAGCCTTACATATGACCAATCAAAAATGTCATATTTGATCTAATGGTAATATTTAATTGTTTTCCTCATACAGAGAGCAATAATGTGGGAAGATAAATAGGTCTTTTTGTACCCTTATGTTGCACAGTGGGAGATGTTCTGATTCCTTTTATGACCTTAGGACCATGTGTTCCAGATTGATGTATAAACTCAGATACATTGAAACTACATACCTGGTCCCTGGCCCAGGAGGAAATGAGTGTTTGGGCATTACAAGCTCCAGCATTAATAATATTTACCTATGTTGACTTTGTACTATTAAAGAACTCTTGGATCATCATAAAAGCAATGCTAACAAATATTCTCTATGGACTTTAAATGAAAAACTGACAGATTTCCGAACAAAAGTTCACTCTTCTATGAAATAGACTTTTGAAATTTGTTGCCCCCTTTTATTTGTCTTTGCCACCTTTTATTTGTCTTGACAGTTTCATACTTTAAGTCCTAAATCCTAGAGCATTAGTTGGTTGTATTTTAAACAAAAAGCTCTTATCCCTTTAAAACTAAGACCAAGGATTGAAACAGTCCTAAAATCCTGTCAACACCAACCAGAAGTATCATTAAATTGGCCATTGTATTTTTTTTCAGTATAGTGAAGGAAAGTGTACCACTTCTGTTTGAGACTTAGCTAGAGTGATTATAAAGCAAGGTCCTGGTTCTGTTTGTAGCTTATAAAATCTGTTCTCATAGTCTTTGTCTCGCTACATATATAGGCAAGTGGAATTGTCCTCACTAATAGTTTTTCAAAAGTGACTTTAATTATAGCCATTGCAGGAATAAAAATAGTGTTTGTTGAATGGAAGGGACAAAAAAAGAAGGAAGATAGGGAGGGAACAAGAGAGGAAGGAAAAAAGATATTAATAGAAGGATGGATAAAGGTTTGTTGAATTGTAGAATAGACAGATTTGAAATGATTCAGTCCTGAAAATATCCCTTCCCTGTTTGCCCTAACTGGATAATAAAAGGGGTTTTTCTTTTTTTTTTCTTTTTTTTTTTTTTTTTTTTTTGAGACAGAGTCTCACCCTGTTGTCTCGGCTAGAGTGCCGTGGCGTCAGCCTAGCTCACAGCAACCTCAAACTCCTGGGCTCAAGCAATCCTTCTGCCTCAACCTCCCGAGTAGCTGGGACTACAGGCATGTACCACCATGCCTGGCTAATTTTTTCTATATATGTATTTATTTTAGTTGGCCAATTAATTTCTTTTTATTTTTAGTAGAGATGGGGTCTCACTCTTGCTCAGACTGGTTTCGAACTCCTGACCTTGAGCAATCCACCCACCTTGGCCTCCCACAGTGCTAAGATTACAGGCGTGAGCCACCGCACCCGGCCTTAAGGGATTTTTCTTTCTCTTTTCTTCAGTCCTCCAATAGTAATTGAATAAAATTGTCTGAACTTGTCATATTTTTGGTAGCAAAGCAAAAATGATCTTGGAAGATCTTTATGGAAGTAGCAACCATGAAATGAATGGAGAGCCTTAGATAGCACTTCAAAGTTTACAAATTTCTCAGTATTTTGAAATTAAGCAATTTCGAAAACCACTTAGAAATGGTTTGGGCTTATACACTTTTTGGTTGAGGGTCATTTCCACAGCCCTGGCCACTAGGAGACATAGGATATGATCAGGACGTTTTCTCTAAAATTGGAGAATTCTAACCAAAATATTTTCTGAGTCTTGCTCTTTACGGGTAGATTACTGATCTGGAAGAGTTGTTACTTTTTTTCTGGAAAATTCTTTCCTTAATACTTCCTATTTCAGACTATTTAAGTTTGGAAAGTAGATTAAAACATTTTCAAAATGAAGGTTTTATCAAAATGCATGAAAATACTTCTAAGTAGAAAATATCACTAAGTAAAAGGAGCTTCAGAAGTACTATCTTTGCACCATCATCTCTCACTGCTGTGAAGTGGCTTGATCACCAGGTTTATAGGTGCTGGATTCAAGAAATCCTCTGCGTTTTAAATGTATAAAGACATATTCCTTCCAGCCAAGCCCTAGCCAATTGACTAATGGGTTTTCTTGCTTCTTCCAATCAGAATGAAGACTCTTCATCCACCCAAAGCGCACACTGTACCTAAACATTCCCATGATGACATCTCAAAAGGTTGGCTTTCTTTTAGAGTGCTTGTACATGAAACAGACTGTGCCCAGGGTAGTAGAATGAAGAGTTTAATCCCTGAAATAATTTCTAAATTTCCTGAGCAGATTCCCATTCTCATCCCTTTTTCTTTCATGTATTACCTTTTGACCTGCTGGGGTTGGTTCCCAGGACTGCCTTCACTCCAGCCCCACCTGTGCCCTCCTCAGGCCTCACTTGTCCCTCCCATTTGCTCCCCTTCCCGGGCCTCTCCACGCCACATGGCTCTGACCAATAATCCACCTGCTGAAGACTGTCCATGGAGATGGGGCAGAAATGAGATGAAAGTCCCTCCACAGGCAGTCCTGATGTTACCGATCAACATGGGAAGGGAACTGCATCTCCTCACCCCTGGAACAGCTTCACCAAGTCCCTGAACCTTCCCCCCCTCAGACTCTCTAAAGTGTCCGCCTCCCTCCAGCCGCTGCCTGGTGCTATTCTTGTCCTCACTTGCTGTTGACAGAAACAAGGAAAGCGGCTGTATCCCAGGCTCCAGCATTGACCTAAGTCTCATTCTTTAGAGAGCACTGGGCTGGTGACGGAGGTAGTGGGCCGTTCTTTGGGGTGATATAATTCAAGGGTTTAGTGCTGCACAGTCTGTCACTTTAGTGACTGTCCATCTTCTCATTTGCTCCCATATTAACTGAAGCCACCTGAAATTTTTCATTCATTTGATACATACAGTAAAATTAAGATTATTTTCTTCACTTTGTACAGATGGGAAAGTCTAAACTCTATCCTGGGAGGTTGCAGGGGAGCTACAGCCAGAACTGAACTGAGAAGGCATCTAGAAAGGAAATTTGAGGATAGAAGAGATGTGTTGAGGGGATGCCAACAGAGAGTACCAGAGACTCGAGTAACAGCTGAGGTTTGGAGGTATCCACTTGAGTGGAGTGAAAAGCTGCCAATCCCCCAGTGAATCACTTTTTATGTATCCAAAAATATTGGCCTAGTTCCTGGCTCTCGTTTAGCCAAACAAGAACCAAGAGCTTAGAGCTAAGAGAATCCACCTGATGATGGCTCCTTACTCTGCTGTTCTCTGGTCTGTGACTACCTTATTCACTTGGAGCCAAGACAACACTAGGTGACAGGCATGTGCAGTTGGTTTCAGGGTTATCTGTGTTTATTCTGAGTTTTGGCTGGACCTGGATTTTTCCAGACCTGCCTTGCAAAGGAATGAATCAACCACATCCCCCCACACACACACACATACTTTCTCTCTCTCTCTCTTACATGCTTTTCCCTCAGCAAAAATATTTATTTTCTGATCCTATATGACAGTGTACCACTATACCTTTCACCAATTTACTAGCCCTGGGAGTGCACTTCAGTTAGCAATTTAAGAGTTAGATGTGGTGTGCATAGAAACAGCATGTGATATTCTTGGATGACCCTGGTTCTTGCCCATACAGTCCATCCTAAGACAACAATCTTGGAGGTGGGACTGCAGGGAGAGTGGTTGTAAAAGTGGCTAGGAGCTAAAGCTTGGTAAATCTGTTGATTCCAGCTGTGACTCTTCTGAGCCGACCTTTGCTCTTGCGTGTGATCTCCGAGGTCATGGAAAAAGCACCAGCTTGGGAGCAATGAGGCCTGGGTCTGAATCCTTGCCTTGCTGTACAGGCTTGGACTCCATGTTCCCACCTATGAAACCAGAGCAGTTGTTTTGTCCCACTGAGAACTTGACACTCAGCACAAGCAGCCTTCACCGTTGACCAACCCAGGAAAACCGCTCATACAGCCCCAGCCCCGCTGGTTTCTACAGCTGAGACACGTCCATGCTGCAGTTCTTGTTCTTATTGCTGAAGCCACCACCCACTTGTGCTGTGTCCTCTGTGGACATGCTACCAAATACTAAGTGGCTGATTCATTCCAGAGAACATTACTGCCAGTGATTGTCTAACTCATCTGTTGGTCCCAACAGTGATTTCTAGCATTTTTTAGGATTCAGCTAAACCTTACGTATTATTAATGAACTTTAACAAGAACAAAATACAAAAAGAACTTATCTCTACAAGTGATAGAAATTCTTTCTGGGTTTGTGACTCTTTGGCCAGATCCCAGAATCTCATGATACCTACAGGTTCCTGGTCTCCGTAAACATTGGTACAGATGCTAACCACCTACCACCTGGCACAATGGTGTGAGACAGCACAAAGACCATTGGGTTAGGGTTAAGGATATCTGGGTTTGGGTCTTCAGTCCATTAGTGCTGTAACCCCGGGCTGCTGTCTCCTCTTCATTACAGTCATGACAGTAAACCTGGTCCAGATTTGAGATCTGGTGATGTCTCTAGCTCTCTTTCAGCTGGACCTTGTTCTCCGGAGCTTGTTCCAGAGAATTCAGGGCTCCAGTGCCTTTAGTTATTCAGCAATTCCCAATGGGAAGGCATTATTTCATACAGTGATTTACTCTTCTTCAATCAGTATGTCTTTTGGCAAAATTGAACATTAATCAACTTTCTGTAAATCAAACCATATTTGAAGAAGAGGTCAGGATGGTAAGAGGTCAAGATGGTTCAAAGAACCCTAAAATAAATTATTTCACAAAATACAGGTTTATTTTGAAATGAAGTACTTTCTCTCCCTACTCTAGCTTTTTTGTAAGATCACATTTGTTTACTTATTTTTAAGGAACAGGACTATACGTGTGTCCCTGAAAAATCTCCTGAGAATTTAATCTTCTTTTCCCTTTGATTCATATTACAACTCCAGACATGTTTTACCTCTATAATTTAATTGGCAATGACTTCTAATATGTGATTTTTGTTTCCAGGTACTCCTTTTGGCCTCTTTGACAAGATGCATTAAAGCTTAAATGTCATGTGGGATAAGATTTTATTAAAAGAATTTCTTATGTGAATTTTGAATCTGTTTTCTAAGGTTTGGTAGCCTTTGGTTATTTTGAGTTGCTTTAAGACCAGAATCTAAGTAGCCCTTGTCCTTCCTTCCTTTTGTGCACTGTCCTTCAGAGAGCGTTCACTACAGACTGCCCATCCTGGGGCCCAGGACAGCTGCCTTCCATGGACTGCTGTCAGATGCCTACAAAACTTTGCAGGCGATGCAACCTTCTTCCTCGCCCAAAAAGGAACCAATGGGCAAGAGACTGAGGAAGTGAGTAGTTGGAGCTCATCATCTTCCAGACTCCCAGAGAGAAAACAACCCACCAAGCCACTCTCTGACTCTAGTACTTTCTCTTTCCCCTGAAAAGATGACTTAATTCTGCGTTCCTACGAGTTGCTGGTATTCTAGCTTTTGCCACGGTGTTCTTACTCACTTCTCCTAAAGACAAACTGGTTTAATTTATATAAGGATTTGTTGATTAAAATGGAACGTGGTGAGTGTCTCTCATTTTATTTTGTTAAGGGCTCTTATCCATGATAAAATGGACAACATACTTCTGTTCCCAAGACACAAATTTTTGGTGAAAGTTATCTCAGCTCTTTCTTCACAGCAGGGGCAAGAGATGGCTCCAGAAGGTCCCTCTTGAATTCAGTCTGTTTAAGAATAAAGGAGAATTCCTTTCCCCTATTGAGACCCCTAATTCCGCTCCCCAACTACTTTTCAAGCATATATGGGAGGACTGATTTTCTTAATAGAAATCCTGACAATAAAACTCAGACCTTTTCCTACAGCATTGAAACAGATAAAGGATGACAATAAAATAAAATTAAAGAGCAATGATAGAAAGAAGTAGGTTATTTTGTGTCCCTATCACCTGACTTTAATTTTCAAATTGCAGATTCAAGATTTCTCATGAAGAATATATCCAGAGGACTCATGTGTTATACATCTTAAAGAAAAATACTCAAGTGATAATGCAAGTGACTATCATCATCCGTGTTATATTGGATTTCTTGGTCAAACATGTCTTCTTGAAATAAGAAACCATGAACATCTCAATTATTAACATGTAATACATGTTTCCTTCAATTGAAATCAAAGCCAAAAATATCTGCAGAACAAAAGGATAATGTAGTCAATGAAGTATAAGTGATTCCTTTTCCTTTGAGTTTGGTGTCAAAAAAGAAGGGAATTCAACTTGTACATTAGCCATAAACACTCTTTGATTGTCTAAACAATCAAATGTTTTCCTGTACACAATCAGTGATTTTCTCCAATCACTCAAAGAGTTCCATTACCAAAGGTGATAAAATACATGCTTATAAAGGATTTTCTATAGTGCTTACATTAAAGCCACTTTAAAGACTATATAATGGTTTAATTAATTCATCTGATCCAAAATAATATATTATGTTTATATATCAAATTTTCATATTTCTAACAGCTGTATACAAGATATTTTTATACAGCTTGTAGTACAAATTGTAATTCCAACTTAAATATTTTATCATTTCCACAGAGGTATTGCCCATTAAAATGTATAGCTATATTCTATGTTAAAAATATTAGCATGGCCTGCAAAATTTTCTTTCAGAAGTTCAAATGTGTGTTTAACTCAAAACCTAAGTCCATATTCTGTTACAACATTTACAACGTGAAGTACAATTTTGTAGCAGATACCTAGATACTTTTTTAAGGCAAAAGTGGTATTTTTAAACATTTGTATTATTTTAAGATACTTTCATAGTTTTCCAATTATTATCAATAAATGATGTCATAGACTTTAACAATTATGAAAGTCCATTATAGTCAAAATATATTGTTTGAAGTCATTGTAAGAGACAAAGGGTAAAATTGTCACTTATAGTGTCACCATTTAACATTCATTATGGTAGCTTAGGGTTTACAATGTTTTTAAATTTATTTTTTCCAATGAGTAAAGAAACTCACAGAAGAACACTTTCAAGATTATTATCCTCTTTGTTTTAATAATGAGTCTACAAATACAGTGACCTACACCTCCTGATTCATAGTGGGATCAACCCTGCACACAACGTGTATGCTGTACCTTACAAAACACTGATGAAAATAAACAAAGAAGACCTAAATAGGTGATATATTGTGTTCACCTATTGGAGACTAAATATTGTTAAGATGTTTTTTTCTCCCCAAAGTGATCTAAAGATGCAATATAATCCCAGCAAATAATCCCAGTATTTTGTAGAAATTAACAAGTTGATACTAAAATTTATATGAGAAAAATAAATGATCTAGAATAGCCAAAATGATTTTGAAAAAGAACAAATGTGGAAGGAAGACACCATTAGATGTTAATAATTAATCTAATGCTATAGTAATCAAGACAGTGTGATACTGGCAAAAGGGTGGAAATATAAATAAATATAACAGAATAAACAGTCCAGAAATAAATGTCTCACACATTTACGGAAAATTGATTTTTACAAAGGACAAAGTCAGTTCAATGTATAAAAATAGCTTTTAACCAATTGTTCTGGACACTGGACTTTTATATATAAAAATAATGAAACTCTATGAATCATGTACCTATTTTTATTTGTTTATTTTTATTTCAAAATATTAAGGGGGTAGAAATGTTTTTGTTACATGGATATTCTGTATAAATGCTTAGGTCAGGGATTTCTGTATGTCTGCCACCAGGACAGTGTTCATTGCACCCAATAGGTAAGTTTTTACCCCTCACCCCTCTTACAGCCTCCCCCTTCTTAGTTTCCAAAGTCCTTTACACTTTTTTGTGCCCATGTGTCCCCATTGTTTATCTTCCACTTATTAGGGAGACTATATGGTGTTTGGTTTTCCATTCCTGAAATACTTCACTTAGGATAATGGTCTCTAGTTCCATCCAAATTTCTATGAATGACATTGTTTTACTTCTTTTTATGGCTGAGTAGTACTCCATGGGGTGTGTGTTTGTTTGTGTGTGTGTATCAAATTTTCTTTTTCAACTTATGAATTGATGGGCATGTAGGTTAATTCCATATCTCTGCAATCATGAATTGTGCTGTGATAAAAATTTGAGTGCAGGTGACTTTTTGATACAATGATTTCTATTCTTTTGTGTAGATAGACAATGGTGGGATTGCTGGATCAAATGGTAGGTCTACTTTTAGCTTTTTAAAGAGTCTTCATACTGCTTTCCATAGAGGCTGTACTAGTTTGCAGTCCCACCAACACTGTATAATTGTACCTTTTTCTCTGCATCCATGCCGGTATTTGTTACCTTTTGACTTTCAGTAATGGCCATTCTGACAGGGATATGGTGGTATCTTATTGTGGTTTTAATTTGCATTTCCTGATGATTAGTGATATTGAACATTTTTCATGTTTATTGACCATTTGTATATCTTTTTTTGAAAAAATTCCATGTGTGTCTTTTGCCCACTTTTTGAAGGGGTTGTTTGTTCTTTTCTTGCTATTTTGTTTGAGTTCTTTGTAGATTCTGAATGTCAGTCCTTTGTCAGATGCATAGTCTGTGAATATTTTCTCCCATTCTGTACATTGCCTGTTTGCTCTGTTGATCATTTCTTTGGTTGTGCAGAGCTTTGGAATTTAAGTCCAATTATTTATTTTTGTGGTTGCTGTATTCACCTTTGGGGGCTTAATCATAAATTCTTTGCATAGGCCTATGTTTGGAAGTGTTTTTCCTACATTTTCTTCTAGAATTTTTATGGTTTCATGCCTTACATTTAAGTCTTTAATCCATCATATATTAATTTTTGTATAAATAAATGGTGAGAAATATGGGTCCTGTTTCATTTTTCTGTGTGTGGCTATCTAATTTTCCCAGGACCATTTCTTGATAGGGCATTCTTTCCCTAGCGTATGTTGTTGTCTGCTTTATTGAAGATTAGTTGTTTGTATCTATGTGGTTTTATTTCTGGATTCTCAATTCTGCTCCAGTGTTATATGTCTCTATATTTACACCAGTACCATGCTATTAATATTTTGGTTACTGTAGCCTTGTGGTATAATTTTCAGTCAGGTAATATGATGCTTCCAGATTTTTTCTTTTTGCTTAAGATGGCTTTGGCTATTTCAGCTCTTTTTGTTTCCAAATTAAGTTTAGGATTAAGCTTAGAACAGTTTTTTCTAGATTTGTGAAATAAGACATTTGTATTTTGATGGGAATTGTGTTGAATCTGTAAATCACTTTGAGCAGAATGGGCATTTAATGATGTTGACTCTACCACTCCATGAGAATGAGATGTTTTTCCATTTGTTTGTATCATTTGTCATTTCTTTCATCAGTGTTTTATTGTTCTCCTTGTAGAGATCTTTAACCTCCTTGGTTAAGTATATTCCTAGGTGTTTTATTTTCTTCATAGCTATTGTAAATGGTATTTTGACTTGACTTGACTCTCAGCTTGACTGCTATTAATGTATAGAAATGGTACTATATACACAGATTTTGTAACCAGAGACATTACTGCATTCTTTTTATCAATTCTAGGTGTCATTTGCTGGAGGCTTTAGGGTTTTCTAGATACAAGATCATATCATTGGCAAACAGGAATAATTTGATCTCGTCTTCCCTGGTTTGGATGCCCCTTATTTCTTTCTCTTGCCCAGCTGCTCTGGCTAGGACTTCCAATACTATGTTGAATGCAAATGGTCACAGTGGACACCTTTGTCTTGTTCCAATTCTTAGGGGGAATGCTTTCAACTTTTCCCCATTCAATATGATGTTGGCTGTGCGTTTGTCTTATATGGCTATTACAATTTTGAGGTATGTTCCTTCTAAGCCTAGTTTGTTGATGGTTTTTATCATGAAAGGGTACTGGATTTTATTGAATACTTTTCTGCCTCTATTTAGATGATTGTATAATCTTTGCTATTGTTTCTGTTTATGTGATAAATTATACTTATTCATTTACATATGTTGAACCATGTATGCATCTCTGGGATGAAACCCACTTGATCATGGTAAATTGTCATTTTGATTTTGATGTGCTGTTGAATTCAGTTTGCTCGTATCTTGTTGAGGATTTTTACATCAATGTTCATAAGGAATATTGGTCTGTAGTTTATTGTTGTTTTATCCTTTCCTGGCTTCATTATCAAGGTGATACTGACTTTGTAAAATCAGTTACGGAGGATTCCCTTCTTCTCAATGTTATGGAATAATTTCTGTAGGGTAAATGCCAATTCTTCTCTATAGGTCTGATAGAATTTGAGTCTGAATCTACCTGGTATAGGGCTTTTTTCCCCCTCTGGGGAGATTTGTTATTAATGCTTCAATCTCACTGCTTTTTATCGTTCTGTTCAAGATTTCTATTTATTTCTGATTCAGGCTTGGGAGGTTGTGTGTTTCTAGGAATTTATCCGTTTCCTTAAAGTTTTCTAGTTTGTGTGTGTAGAGGTTTTGGTAGTTTTCATGAATTGATATCTTGTATTTCTGTGGTATCAGTTATAATGTCTTTTTTATTTCTGATTGAGGTTATTTGACTCAATGTGGCTAGTGGTGTATTGATTTTGCTTATTTTTTCAAAGAATCAGCTTTTCGTTTCATTGAGCCTTTGTATTGGTTTTTGTTGTTGTTGTTGTTGGCGTTGTTGTTTCCATTTCATTTAATTCTACTCTGAGCTTTGTTATTTCTTTTCTTTGGTTGGCTTTGCATTTGGTTTTTTCTATTTCCTGTTCCTTGAGATGCGACATCAAGTTGATAATTTGTGATCTTTCTGTCTTTTTGATGTAAGTATAGGCTATGAACCTTCCCCCTAGCACTTCCTTTGCTATATCCAATAGATTTTGAAAGCTTTTGCCCCCTTGGTCATTCATTTTAAAGAATCTTTTCATTTCCATCTTAATTTCATCATTGACCCAAGTATTGGTTAACAGTAAGTTGTTTAATTTCCCTGACTTTGTGTGGATTCGAGTTTCTCTTGGAATTAATTAGTGATTTTATTTCAGTGTGGTCTGAGAAGATACATGGTGTGATTTTAATTTTTCTCAATTTGGTGAGACTAGTTTTGTGGCCTAAGATATGAACAATCTTGAAAAATTTCCCATGTGCTGATCAGAAGAATGTACATTATGTAATATTGGGATAAATTGCTCTGTAAATGTGCTTTATGTCCATTTTTCTAGAGTCCCATTTAAGTCTAGTATTTCATTGTTGATTTTCTGCTTTGGTGATCTGTCCAGTTTTGTTGGTGAAAAGTTGAAATCGCTGGCAATTATGATGCTACTATTTATTTCTTTCTTTAGATCTAGTAGAATTTATTTTATGAATCTGGGAGCTCCTAGGTGCATATATATTTAGCATTGTTATGTCCTCTTGCTGAATTGCCCCCTTTATTGTTATATAATGATCATCCTTATCTTTAATACCATTGTTGATTTATTTTCAATTTTCTGTGATATGACAATGGCTACACCTGCTCACTTTGGGTTTTCATTTGTGTTCAATAATTTTTCCTATCACTTTACTTTGAGTCTGTGTGAGTCCTTGTGAGTTAGATGGGTTTCTTGGAGACAGCATATACATGGACTATGATTTTTCATCCACTCAGCTGGTCTGTGTTTTTTAAATGGAGCATTAAGACCATTCATGTCCAATGTTAGTACTGATATGTGGGATAACTTCTGTTCATCATGTTGGATGATATATTGTTGTTTTGTTTTCCTTCTTGTGTTATTGTTTTACAAGAGCTGTGAACTTTAATTTCAGGTGTTTTAACTGGTGGGTATCTATTGTGCTGTTCCCTATATAGTGCATTGTTGTTCATTGTTATTCTTTAGAATAGATCTAGTAGTGACAAATTCCCTTAGTGTGTGCCTGCCTGGAAACATCTTTATTTCTCCACCATTTATGAAATAAGCTTTGCAAGATACAAAATTCTTGGCTAGCAGTTCTATTTTAAAGACTAAGAATGGAGACCCAATCCCTTCTGGCTTGTATGGTCTCTGTTGAGAATTCTGCTATCATCATTATAGGTTTTCATTTGTAGATTAGTTGTTGCTCTCATCTTTGCAACTTGTAGAATTTTCTCCTTCATTTTGACTTTGGCCAGGTTGATGACTATGGTGTCTTGGAGATGTCCCATTTGCCAATGACCTTCTTCTACCTGGATATCTGAATAACTGTCAATACCAGGGAAGTTTTCCTTAATAATTCCCTTGACTAGGTTTTCCATGTGTTTTGCTTTTCTTCTTCTTCCTCAGGGCTACCTATAATTAATATACTGGCTCATTTTAAATAGTTCCATATATCTTTGAGTAATTGTTCATTCTTCTTTATTCTTTTTTCTGCATCTTTGAACTAATCAGGTTAGTTCAAAAGCCCAATTGTCAAGCTCTGCAATTCCTTCTTCTGTTTGGTCAACCCTGTTGAAAGTTTTTGCTGTAGTTTTAAAGTTCCCTAAATGACTCTTTCATTTCTTAAAGTTTTGTTATATCCTTTCTTATGTTGTCTATCTCTTTAATGGCTTTTTCATTTTTTTCATTCATATTCTGAAATATTTTTTTTGGCTTCTTTCTATTGGTTTTCAACTTTTTCTTTAATCTCATTCATCTTATTTGTTATCCATATTCTAAATTCCATTACTGACATTTTTATAATTTTCTTTTTTTTGGTTGGGGTCTGTTGCTATGGTCCATTATGAATCCTTGAGGCTGTTCTGTTGAACTAGCTTGTTTTATCATGTTGCTGGAGTTCTATTGCTGGTTTCTTCTCATATGAAACAACTTCTCTCAGTTCAGAGCAGACAGGTTTGTAGTATACCTGTTCTCATTTGCCGGGAACTCTCCTATTTAGTGAGAAGGAGGAAAGGTCCCTAGGTGGTGCATTTGAGTCCTATTTCAAAATAGTGATCCAGTGGAGAGGAATGGATGCACTGAGAGCCTGTAATGTAGTTGTTCTTCATTATCCCACTCCTCTACAGTTGTCACAGGCTAAGCCAGTGCTGGAGGATCCTTGTGTGGAATAGTAGGTTTGTCTCCTGGTTGCTGTTGGGAGCTTGGGCAGGGGGCTTAGTTAGTCCCTCCCCATTTAGATGGGCATTGTGTTTTTTCTGCATCTTTGGCTCTATCTGAGTCTCTCTGTGGCAGTGGCAGTGGCTGCTAAGTGAGGCTATCGAGGCAGTGGCCACAGATGTCAGGGCTGCAGGTGTTTGCTCTACCCAGGTCCAGGTATAATCGCAGCACATGGCGGGGGCAGGGGGAAGCTCGTGGCTATTGGGCCCATGGCATAGCACTGGACCACAAGCATAGCATCAGGCAGGTCACAAGTGCATGGCCTGCCAGGAGGCATGTGGTATCACGGGGTCATGGCCTGCTGTGTAATGTGTGGAGCTGTGGGGTCTGGCTGCCATGTGGCTGGGCCTTTTTCCTCACACAAGTCCCACTGAGGCTTTTACTGTGGGACCTTTTCAGTGGTGTCAGCGCCCACTCTGTTGGAATTCACCAGTGGGGTGTGGGCACTCGGCCCCAGTCATGGGGCATACCAGAGCGTCTGCTCTCTCTACTCCCTCCCTGGCTCTGCAGTGATGTGGAGGTGGTTGGAGTGAAGTTGATCTCTGTGTAGACTGGGTGCTTCATACCTGAGAGCTCAGAATGACTTCAGCTGCAGCCACTCAGGAACAGAAGACAGCAAGTCCCTCCTGAGGCTGCTTTCCAATTCAGTGTTACTGTACGGTCTCTAAGCAGTTCCCTGATCAGTATGGAGGCCTGCAGTAGGGGTAGGGCACCCTCACAGTTCAGGTTGCAGTATCTGCAGGGGGAGCATGGGGCCTTGGGGTTTTCTTCTTTGTCCCTTCCCCATGTGTAGGCATCTCTTCCAGGTACCTTCCAATGTTGGCAAGTGGATCCCACTCCCCTTCACTCTGATGATTTACAATGCTGTCTCCAAAAGGGTGCATCCCTACGTAGGTATCTACTTGCAACTTTCAATCCTCTCCTTGAGAGCAGCATGTGTGGGCTGCTCCTAGTCCACCATCCTGGCCCAATCTTCTTTAACTATATTAAAAATTGAACTATATAAATGATTATACAAGCCACAGAATGTGAGAAAATATTTGCAAAGCAAATATTTGAAAAAATTACATACAGACACATAAATAATTCTCAAAACTCCCTAATAAGAAAATGAACAACTCAATTGAAAAACGAGTAAGAAGTGTGAACAGATAAAAAAATGAATAATAAATACATACAGGAAAAGATATTCCACAACATTAAATATTAATAAATTATAAATTAAAATCAGAGACATACCACTACATACATATTTGAAATGACTATAATAAAATTAGTATATAAAATATCAGGTGTTAGTGAGGCTTCCCTGTGCAACTAGAATTCTCAAACTGAGCAATTAATATTCTTAACCATTGCTGATGGGAAGGCATGTGGAAAACAGCTCGGCAGTTTCTTGTAAAATCAAGTATATACTTACATAACCCATCAATACCATTCCTAGGGATTTATCTAAGTGAAATTCAACTTATGTTCACAGAAAAATCTATGAGTGGATGTTTATAACAGTTTTCTTCATAGCCAACAAAAATTAAATATAAACCAAATGTCCTTTGGCTGGTAAAATAATGAAATACTGTGGTGTGTTCATACAACGGAATGCAACTCAACAATAAAAAAAACACAAACTACTGATATAGGAACAAGATGGATGAATTTCAAACGCATGATGCTAAGAGAGAAGTCAGACTCAAAAGGCTAAATTCTGCATAATTGCATTTACATACCATTCTGGAATAGACAAAGCTACAGGAAGAGAGATCTGATCAATAGTTGCCAGAGTGTGTGGATTAGAGAAGGGTTTGGCTCCCAAAAGGCACCAACAATTTAATTTAATAGGCATCAGCATAGGCACAGATGGCATAGTTTAGATGTGGCAGCATTTTAAGCAATACATAACATTAGTTAAATGTCCATCATTTGGGTCTATTATAGAAATATTAAATTGAAATTATCCAGGCTATGTAACCAGTACGCTTTAGGCCGATCACTTTATATCTAGAGTAATGTTTTCTGTTCCTGTGTCATATTTCAAAGGAGATATTAAAAACACACAAAAATACTTGTCCAGAAATTTTAAGTGTTTGATAACTATGTCATGTTTGGAATATTTGAAATACATAAGAAATATTTAGACTTAAAAAAAAAAGTACAACTGGCATGAAAAAGTACCCATTTGTACATTTTGTTTCTTTAGGTAGGAGAAGTCAGACACTTTGTTGAAATTATATTGATGCTTGGGCCCTAAATAAAGACAGCATTGTAACAATTTAAGGACTGTCACAAGAAGTACTAGCATAACTATACCTGAATGCTTATAGACAAAAATTGAGTAACTGAATAATCATAGGTTAGAATGCTTTGAAAAAGGTTTCTCTCTTCCTCTCTGTCTTTTTTAAAATTGATGAGCAATTTAACTAGATTACTCTAGGGGCCAGCTTAGTGCCCATGATCACACATGTAGCCAATATTAATCTATTGAACACCAATATTAAGCTGGGAATTGAGCAAGATGTTGGGGATAGGAACACTTGTATCATTAAATCTCCCCAACAGAAATTTTCCAAATTTAATGGAGGAAATAAGCATGCACACAAATGATTATAATATGGTAATATTAATAGTAACAATATATAGATTTACATGCAGAGAGTACTCAGAACACTGAGGAAGATGAATTTAACCAATACTTCCACCCCTCTTGCCCCAGGATAAGAGATTATTTCACAATAGAAAATATGTGGCTAAGTATTTCGAGGGAGAGTGGAAATTTGCTGCACAAAATAGAGGTAAAATGTGAATTGATTGGCTGTTAAAGCAGAGAGCAGTTTTATATAGCAATTGGAAAGAGATGGGCATGTTCACCACCACAGTAGTGTACCACAGCTATAAGAGTAGTCTGCAGATCTGATTTGCATACTTCTACAGAATTATTTAAACTTTGAATGCATATGTGCATATGGTAAATATTAAGGGATTTATTTCAAGATCTTTAATTCTCTGAATTTGTTTTCATAAAACTGATGTGTCCAGGAAAGCACCTTTCTCTAAAGCCTCATGGTGGATGGAGAATCAGGGTATCACAGACTGTGTTGGGATATTCTATATTCTAGTATATTGTATAGTGAGGCAGAGGGAATGATGACAATTTTCAGATAAAGAACTTGCTGCTTTTCATTTTAGATTTTCTATAAATGTATCACTCCTGAGGAAGAGAATTAGTAAGAAATATTAAAGACAACAGGACCTTATTGTCTACTGGTGACAAACTGATGGCAAGGTTCTGTGCCTTGCCCATCTATCTTAGAAAGAGATTTTCCAAGACTTGTATTAAGCGGGGAGAAAATACCCAACCTCTGAGAAGCAGGCCCTTTGCATGCTCAGTAAGAGAAAATGCTGAAGAGAACTCTGATACGCTGGTTTTTTGCATGTTTTGCATAATATCAAGGAAGAAAAGGTTAAAAATTCTACTTTTACATCCGACAGATCAATGCTACATTTTCAAATAAAAGAAAACTTATGCAAATTAATGCTTGAAATATTCTTGAAAATGTATTCAAACTCATGGAAGAAATGGTTTCATTAAAGTTTTCCAAGAGTTTTAATGGAAGCTGTAAATTCATTCTCATTTTTCATTCAGATATAAATTTTCTGTTAATTGTCAATGATCAAACACTTCCTGCATGTTTACTCATTCAAGTAAAATGCAAATGACGTGCAGATTAGCTTTATTTGAATGTTGAGAATTTTACTTTAAATAGCTTATGTATTAAGTCATTAGTAGGGTCTTAAAGCCCTCACATACCAGTAGATCAACACCGCCCCTTCTTTGGCTGCTAATTTCAACAAGGCAGACTAAATTTCATTTTGAAAAATAGAAATTTGTATGCATATACTTGTAGGGCAAAAAATGTTTCTAAAATTCAATTGAAGATACAGCATTAAGGTCAGAAAATCTGCTTTATTTAATTTTGATTAATATCTCCTTCTTGTGCATGGATATGTTTGAATTCTCTCAAAATGTTTGTTAGCTTAATGGTTTACAGCCATGAGTTAATATTTAAAAATCTAACTACAGATAATAATGCTTAAGTGTCCATATCACTGGCCTATGTGTCATGCCTAGATAACCTAGAGTATGAAATTTCAGCCTGAATAAATTGCTCTTTGTTCATAATGAAGGAAAAAAAATGTCCTACAATACACAAATTGTTTTTCCCAATTTCACTCCATAAACAATGTGCCTCCAAGTGAAAACATAACAAATGAAATTAGCTTTAATTCAATAAATCTTGGTAAACGTTTTGTGGATAACTTTCAAGAAACTCAAAAATTAAATGACTCTAATAACAAAATAATAACATTTTTTCAGGTCAGGTGGTTACAATTCTTTGCATTCAACAAAATTGAAGGGAGTCTAATCAAATTGTCAACCACAAATTTTTGAAATAATTTTAATGATAAATCACAAAGTGATTGATGTCATATAACAAAGGACTTCAAAAAATCGAATGACTTAGAACTGATAAAATTTCTCTTCATTCCATCTACTAATATATGAGAAAGAAGATTCTCTGCTTATATAACTATAGAAAGAAAAGCAGTGTCATCTATATATATATATAAAGGATGTATTTCCAGTAAATTATTAATTTTAAAGTTGAGTACTTATTATCAAAATGTCCAAAATATTTTTGGGTATTAATTAATTAAACTATTTTTAAATGGATAAATTAAAATTATATATATTTATCATGTACAACAGTTATTTTGAAATATATATATTTTGTGGAATGGCTAAATAGAGCTAATTAACATATGAATTACCTAAAATACTTATCATTTATCTGCACTGAGAAATACAGACAATTTCCTAAGTGATATTCAAGAGTACAAAATGATGATATTAACTAATGTCACCATGCAGTACAGTAAATATCCAGAACTTATTTATCCTGAGACTTTGTACTCTTTGGCTAATATCTCATATTTTCCCCACATCCCTAACCCCCAGCTCCTGGCAACCACCATTCCACTCTCTGCTTCTGTAAGTTCAACTCTTTCGGATTCCACATATAAGTAAGATCATACGGTATTTGTCTTTCTGTGCCTGGCTTATTTCACTTAACATAATATCCTTCTGGTTCACTCATGTTGTCACAAATGACAGAATTTCCTTCCTTTTTCTTTTTGTACAATAGTATTTGTGTGTGTGTGCATGGCTCACATTTTCTTTTTTATTTTTTTAAATTTTTTATTTGAGTATTATGATGGTCCAAACACTTGATTACATAAATTGCCTTTTCACCGCCCAACAAGTGTGTCCATCCCCCACATAGCACGCACCGCATCCATTAGGTGTGGTTTTACCCATGCCCTACCCCCCTCCCATTTGCCAGGCACCTCATGAATGTTACTTCCCATATGTGCACATTAGTATTAATCAATTGCTACCAATTTAATGGCGAGAACATGTGGTGTTTGTTTTTCCATTCTTTATTCACTTGGAATAGACTCCAGCTCCATCCAGGATGATACAATAGGTAGTTCATTGTTTTTTATGGCTGAGTAGTACTCCATAGTATGCATATATCCCATTTTATTAATCCACTCATGTATTGATGGGCACTTGGGTTGTTTCCACATCTTTGCAATTGTGAATTGTGCTGCTATAAACATTCGAGTACAGATACCTTTTTTACAGAATGTCTTTTTTTCCTTTGTGTAGATCTCACATTTTCTTTATACATTCCTTTTATATATTGGATCTTAACCACTTATCAGATGTATGCTTTGCAAATATCTTATCCCATTCTGTAGGTTTTCTTTTTAATTTGTTGATTGTTTCTTTTCTGTGCAGAATATTTTAATTTGATGAAATCTCATTTGTCTATTTTTGCTTTTGTAGCCTGTGCTTTGAAGCCATATCCAAAAAAAATTTTGGCCTAGGCCAACTTCATAGAGCTTTCCTCCTGTTTTCCTTTAAGAGTAACTTAAACTTCCTTTAAGTTTCAAGTCTTATGTTTTTGTCTTTAATCCATTTTGAGTTGATTTTTTAATATGATGTGAAATAAAGGTCTAATTTCATTCTTCTACATGTGAACATCCAGCTTTCCCAGCAATAATTATTGACGGGACTGTTTATTGCCATTGTGTCTTTTTGACACCTTTGTTGAAAATTAGTGGGTCATAAATTGTT
Organism: Lepilemur ruficaudatus; assembly: GCA_963574885.1. NCBI lineage: Eukaryota > Metazoa > Chordata > Mammalia > Primates > Lepilemuridae > Lepilemur > Lepilemur ruficaudatus. The sequence continues at coordinate 51,770 of CAUYRT010024961.1, forward strand.
GGGTTTATTTCAGGGCTCTCTATTCTATTCCATTGGTTTATGTTTCAGCTTTTATGCTAATACTATGCTGCTTTGATTACTATATTTTGTAGTATATTTTGAAATCAGGTAGTATGATACCTCCAGATTTTTTTTTTGTTGTTTTGCTCAGGATACTTTTGGCTATTTATTCAGGGTCTTTTGTGGTTTCATACACATTTTAAGATTTTTTTTTAGCTCTTTTAGTGAAGAATTTCATGGGTATTTTGATAGGAAGTGCATTAAATACATAGATTATTTTGAGTAGTATGGCCATTTTAATAATATTAACTCCTCTAGTCCATAAACAGAATATCTTTCCATTTATTTTTGCCCTTTTCAATTTCTTTCATCAGTTTTTTATAATTTTTAGCATAGAGATCTTTTATCTCCTCAGTTAAGTTTACTCCTAGGTATCTTTTTTTTTTTTGGTAGCTATTATAAATGAAATTGCTTTTTGAAATTTCTTTTCAGATAATTCAATATTAGTGTATACTAATAATAAAACACTACTGATTTTTGTATGTTGATTTTGTATCTGGTAACTTCACTGAATTCATTTATTACTTCTAAAAAGTTTTGGTGGAGTCTTTGGGTTTTTTATACACACAATTATGTCTTCTGCAAACAGGGAAAATTTGATTTTTTTCTTTCCAATTTGGATGCTTTTTATTTCTTTTGCCTAATTGCTCTGGCTAGGACTTCCACTACAATGTTGAATAGAAGTGGTGAGAGTGGGTATCCTTGTCTTATTCCTGACATTAGAGGGAAAGCTTTTAACTTTTCCTCAATCTGATGTTAACTGCAGTCCTGTCTTATATGGCCTTTATTGTATTGAGGTACATTCTTTCTATAGCTAATTTGTTGAGAGTTTTTATCATGAAAAGATGTTGAATTTTGTAAAATGCTTTATCTGCATCCATTTAGATGATCATATGCTTTTTGTACTTTATTCTGTTAATGTGGTGTATCCCTTTTATAGATTTGTGTAAGTTGAATCATCCTTTCATCTCTGGGATGAGTCCCACTTGATCATGGTAAATTAACCTTTCAACGTGCCATTGAATTCAGTTTTCTAGTATTTTGTTGAAGGTTTTTGAATCGATGTTCATCAGGAATATTAACCTCTAATTTTCCTTTTTTTTTGTCATGTCCTTGTCTGGCTTTAGTATCAGGGTAATGGTGTCCTCACAAAATGAATCTGGAAGTATTCCTTCTTCTTCAGTTTTTTGGAAGAGTTTGAGAAGGATTTATATTAGTTCTTTAAATGTTTGGTAGAATTCAGCAGTGAAGGCATCAAGTCCTGTTCTTTTCATTAGAGACTCTTATGATCTATTAATACTATGTGCCAATAAATTTGAAAAACTATAATAAATGAATAAATTCCTGGACACATTGAACCTACCAAGATTGAACCACCAAGAAATAGAAAACCTGAACAGAGACCAATAGCCCGTAATGAGACTGAAGCAGTAGTAAAAAGCCTCCTATCAAAGAAAAGCCCAGAATCCGATCACTTCACTGCTTCTGAGTTTGACTAAATATATAAAGACGAACTAGTATCAATTATACTCATACCATATCAAAAAATTGAAGAGGGGGAAATACTTCCAAACTTATTCTACCAGGCCAGCATTACCGTGATGCCAAAACCAGATAAGGAAACAATAAGAGACTATAGGCCAACATCCCTGATGAACACAGATGCAAAAATCCTCAACAAAATACCACCAAAATGAATTCAACAAGACAATAAAAGGATCCTTCACCATAATTAAGTGGGATTCAATCTAGGGATGTAAGTTTGGTTTCACATATGCAAATCAATAAGCATTGATGCATCACATTAACAGAATCAAGGATAAAAACCATATTATTATTTCAATAGATGCTGGAAAAGCATTTGGTAAAATTCAGCATCCCTTCATGATACAAATTCTCAACAAACAGGTATAGAAGGAAAATATCTCAAAATAACCTTAAAATAATAAAATCCAAGTAGGACAAACCCACAGCTACCATCATACTGAACATGGAAAAATTGAAATGCTTTCCACTAAGATCTGGAACAAGACAAAGGTACCCACTTTCACCAGTTTTATTCAGCATATACTGGAAATCCTAGCCAGAGAAATTAGGCTAGAGAAAGAAATAAAGGATATTAAATTGGAAAGGAATAAGTCCAATTATTCCTTTGCAGATGACATGATTTTATATTTAGGAAAACCTAAAGACACCACCAAAAAACTGTTAAAATTGATTTTAAAAAATTCAATAAAGTTTCAGGATACAAAATCAACACACAAAAATTAGCAGCATTTCTATATGCAACCAAGTGAACAATTTGAAAAAGAAATCAGGAAAACAATCCCATTTACAATTGCTACAAAAAAACCCTATGAGTAAATTTAACCAAAGAAATGAAACATCTCTACAAAAACAAACTATAAAACACTTATGAAAGAAATTGAAGAGGACATATAAAAAGTGGAAAGCTATCACATGCTCATGGATTGAAAGAATTAATATTATTAAAATGTTCATACTACCTAAAGCAAAGCACAGATTCAATATAACTTCTATCAAAATAATCAATGACATTCTTCACAGAAATAGAATAAACAATTTTAAAATCTGTATGGAACCACAAAAACTCCAAATAGCCAAAGCAATCCTGAGCAAAAAGAACAAAACCGGAAACACACTACCTGACTTCAAAGTATACTACAAAGCTCTAGTAAGTAAAACATCCAATTATTGGCATAAAAACAGACACATAGACCAATGCAAGAGAATAGAGAACCCAGGAATAAATCCACACATTTACAGACAACTCATTTTCCCAGAAATGTGCCAAGAGCATATATTTGATAAAGGAGAGTCTTCAACAAATGGTGCTGGGAAAACTGGATATCCATCTGCAAAGGAATGAAACAAGATCTCCTTCTCTCACCATATACAAAAATCAACTCAAATGGATTAAAATCTTAAACCTAAGGCCCCAAACTTTAAAACTACTAGAAGAAAACATAGGGTAAACACTTCAGGACATTCATCTAGGCAGGGATTTTATGTCTAAGACTTCAAAAGCACAGGCAATAAAAGCAAAAATAGACAAATGAGAGGATATTAAATCAAAAAACTCCTGCAGTGAAAAGGAAACAATCAATTTATAGAAAACCCATAGAATTGGAAGAAAATATTTGCAAATTATTCATTCCACAAGGGACCAGTATCCAGAATAACAAGGAACTCAAACAACTCAGCAGCAAAAAAGTGAAAAATAAAAGCTATTCTTATATTCTACAGTGTTTTCTTTAACTTTTAATAGTCAACCCCTCCTTACCCCAATCCTTTAAACTTTTTCTGTTCAAATTACTGTGTTGTTTCTGTCTCTTCATTGAACCCTGACTGATACACCAATTATTTTTATTTAATATTTATATTTTTATAAACTCTACATTTTATTTCTGATATTTATACAATGAACTACAATGTTTTAGTCCAATAACTGATGTTTTTCTTATTTTGCAAATACTAAGTACTTATGTGATATCTCTACACAGACTTTTAACATTGATCTCAACTCAAGATGTTGGAAAATACCAGAAGGCAAAATGTAATACTGTCTTTAAATCTCCATGTAGTTCATCTATTCAGATCCCAAGAGTTGTCTCTTTGATTAATATAAAATTTATTCAAAATTTAAAACTGTTCAAAATTTTAAAAGTTTTGAAGATTTTACTGCATAATATGTTCTCTTATAGAACTTTTTGTGTTGGGGGATCAGGACAGCGCAGATTTGCTCTAGTCAAAATTATTGGAAAGTTGGCTTGCTATCACCTTTTAGATGAGTTAACCCAATGCTAAAATTATGTACATGAATGGTGTCTTAGATCTCTGTACGTTATGATGCATGATTAGAACTGTGGTTCCACATCCAGATCATAGGTGTGCATGGTTTCTATCTAATGAAGACAAATTTTCTACAAAAGTAATCTTTCATTGTGCAATATCTTTATTAATTAAAGGGATGCATTCCAATAAAAAAGTAACCCCATGAAAAAGTGGGCAAAAGCTCTGAATAGACATTTCTCAAAAGAAGACATACAAATGGCCAACAGATATAAGAAAAAATGCTCAACATCAGTAATCATTATGGAAATGTAAATCAAAACCACCATAAGATATCATCTCACCCCAGTTAAAATGCCTATTATCAAAAAGACAAAAAGTAATAGATACTGGCAAAGATGCAGAGAAAGCAGAATGCTTGTACAGCATTCTGTAAATTAGTGTAAATTAGTGGGAGTGTAAATTAGTGCAGGCATTGTGGAAGACACTATGGAGGTTTTGCAAAAAACTAAAAATAGAATAACTATCTTATCCAGCAATCCCACTGCTGGGTGTATATCCAAAAGAAAGGAAATCAGTATATCAGAGAGAGCTGTGGTCCCATGTTTACTGCAGCACTATTCACAATAGCCAAGATATGGATTCAACCTAAGTGTCCATCAGTAGATGAATGGAGAAAGAAAATGTGATATGTATATACATAATGGAATATTATTTGTCCCTAAAAATAATAAAATCCAGTCATTTGCAGCATCATGGATGGAACTGGAAGACACTTTGTTAAGTAAAAGAAATCAAGCACAGAAAGGCAAATATCACATGTTCTCACATGTGAGAGCTAAAACAGTGAATCTCATAGAGGTAGAGAATAGAATAGTCCTAACCAGAGGTTGGTAAGGGTAGTGAAGAGCAGGGACATGAAGAGAGGTTGGTTGATAGGTATAAAAATAAAGTTAAATAGAAGGAAAAAATTCTAGTGTTTGATATCATAGTAGTGTGACTATAGTTAACAATAATTTACTGTATGTTTCAAAATAGCTAGAAGAAAAGATTTGGAATGTTTCCAACACAAAGATATGATAAATTTTTGAGGTGATAGATATTCCAATTACCCTGATTTGATCATTACACATTGCCTGCATGAATCAAAATATCAAATATATCCCCAAAATATGTAAAATCATTATGTATCCATAAAAAAATTATTTGTGACAGTAACTGGAGAGGTAGGAGGCAAATTACAAGTGAGATTTGGGCATTATAAGAAGAAAAATGAATACTACCATCAAATACTACTGTAAGCAAAGTAAGGAAAGAACTGAAGTGTATGTGTTAAATTTAACAAGAAGGTCATTGGTGATTTTTTAGTGCATTATATGGCTATCTTAAATCACTAAGAAATTTACTAATTATTATCGAGGTTAAGAAAGAATAGCTTTAGTGTCCCAAACACAGAGAGTTTAGTCCAATATAAGCACTAACTGGGATTTCTTTTTGTGAAAGACTTGCATCATTACTTCTGTGTCTCCTCTGCAGCTCCTATAAGAGAAAATATTGCTTTAGCCCAAAGGAATACAGCCAGTGAATTTTCTTACTCTATGAATATTTTTGTAGTAAGCCATGGTTGGCAGTCTTAATTCTCATCTCCTCTAATAATGGTTTGTGTTAAACTCACTCATTGTGCTTGGCTAATTTTAATAGCATTCCCATGAGAGAAAACCAACAGGTGTGTGCTTGGGTATTAAGGAAATAGTGAAATTCTTTATTATTTTTAAGACTTTCTGGAGAAAGAAACTCTTTAAATAAGTATATTATTTGAAAATCAGGTCTCAAAAGAGATCTGAAGTAAACAAAAAACAAAACAAACAAAAAAAACTATTGATTTTTCAATAATATAAAACTGACAATATCCTAAATTTTATCTTTGAGTTTTTTAAAAATATACTTCAGAGATAGACTTTAACAAAGATATCCAGAAAGTGGTCTATTTCCTTTCCACCAGTTATTTGGTATAAAAACATACATTACTTATCAACCTGTTGAAGAAGCTTTATTTTTAAATTGGAAGAAATTCACTAATATGTATTAAAATTTCTCATGATTTATATTTCCAGGATGAACAGAATAAAAGAGCACAGTTTCACTCAAGCCTGTCAATGGAATTTCTTTGGAATTTAATTGACCTTTTAGAACGGAGATTTATGACAAACAGAGGCAACTTTTGTTTGGTCTACAATGACGTTTTAACTAATATTTAACGTGAATGCTTTGGTAGGGCATACTCTGCTTTCAGTAAGAGCTTTATCATGCCTGTTGTCTTTGACCCAGGGAGTCCATCCACCTGGCCCTATTGTCTTTCACTCAGGCAATCTACTCATTTGTCTACCTAACCCTGAAGATTTTGAGTTTTCCACCTCTAGAATAGAGTTTAGAACTCTATGTTTGCTATGCAGGGTAAAATGTAGATCACATGCAAAGAATTTTTACCTGCCTTTGATGAATAAAAAAATAGATGAATTTAAAAATCTGTTTCTTATTTGCCATTTTGGGCTTACATATTCCAGATTAACAGTGATTTGACAAGAATGCAAACTATGTGATGTGAAGGATAATTTTTTAAACAGAAATTATTAACCATTATTTCCTAGTTCACTAAGGTTTTTCCCTCACCCACCCCAGCATGAGATACTTAGGGTATAGGACAATGGCCAGTGCATACCAACAAAATGGCTTGATGTCCACCCAAAGTCATCATGCTTCACTGGCTAGGTGGCATCTAGGGTAGAAACTGATCAGTTCTGTATTAGTAAATTTTTTGAATAAACTTTTTATTTTAGAATAATTTTAGATTTATAGAAAAATTGTCAAGATAGTGCAGGGAGTTCCCATATACCCCATAGTCAGTTCCTCCTATTAATAACCTCTTACATTAGTTTGGTGCATTTGTCACAATTAATAGATTAACATTAATACATTATTATTAACTAAAACCCATACTTTGTCTGGATTTCCTTAGTTTTTACCTAATGTTCTTTTCCTGCTGCAGTGTTCCCATCTGGCACATCACTTTGCATGTAGTTGTCATGTCTCTTTGGGCTCCTCTTGGTTGTGACAGTTTCTAAGACTTCTCTTGTTTCTGATGACCTTGACAGTTATTAGGAACACTGGGAAGGTATTTTGTAGAATATCCCTCAACTGAGATTTGTATGAGCTTTTCTCATGATTAGATTGAGACTATTGGATTTGGGAGAAAGATCATGGAAGTCAAAGGCCATCTTCATTATATCCTATCTCATCATATATACTATCAACATGATTTACCACTTTGAAGCTAACCCTGATTGTCTGGCAAGATAATGCTTGTCAGCTTTCTCTACTTTAAAGTTACTCTTTTTCTTCCTTTTCTTATACTGCATTCTTTGGAAGGAAGTCAGTAGGTGCAGCCCATAACTGAAAAGTAGGGAATTATGTTTCACCTCCTTGGGGGTGGAGTGACTACTTAAGTTATTTGGAATTCTTCTGCAGATGAGATGTTTCTATTCTCCCTGTTTATTAATTTATTCAACCATTTATTTATATCAGTATGGATTCATGAATTTTTATTTTAGCCTTTGGGTTATAATATAATACTATTTAATATTTTTACCTTGTTGCTCAAATTGTTCCAGCTTTGGCCATTTGAAGCTCTTCTAGTTGATGCCTGTGTCACTTTTGACATATCCTCATCATTGGGGCAGGGAGGTTCCTTTTACCTTGTTGTTGTTGTTGTTGTTGAGACAGTCTCCCTCTGTGGCCAAGGCTAGAGTGCATTGGCAGGATCACAGCTCATTGCAACCTCAAGCTCCTGGACTCAAATAATCTTCCTGCCTCAGCCTCCCAAATTGCTGCCATGTGTGTGATAAATTTTTTGTATTTTTTTTGTACCGAGACAGGATCTCGGTACATTGTTCAGGGATGGCCTTAAACTCCTGTCCTCAAACCATCTTCTTGCCTTGGCCTCCCAAAGTGTTGGGATTACAGGAATGAGCCACATCTTTTTGCTTTCTTTTTTTCCAGCACTTTAATTTCTAGCACTGCCAGATACTCTGGAACCATTTTGTATACTTCCTGTTCCAGGTGAATTTTAACAAATTACTATTTAGTGGAATATAGCCACAACTTGTGGAATTTGTTGATTCTTATTCTGTAAATGCTCCACAATGGTCGGTTTCAAGCTGCCAACATGATGTCACTAAATGTAGAGTTGGGAAGTGATGCGCAGTAGGTCACCATACAGCTACCATGGACGCAAATAACCTCAAGAGCATAAAAAATATAAAACAAGCTAAAATCATTAGAAGGAGATTGGGTTTTACAGTATATTTTATTTATATTTTATAAATTTATTTAATTGTAAGTTTATCACGTTTAGTTTTTAATGATGGCTATGTTTAACAACAGGCTCACAAAATTCCTGAAAATGTAACAATTGGCTTTTGCAAGTCAGCTGTGGCATACTACTGAACTGGATCTTTGGCAAATAGGCAGAATTCATCATAATTATGATGATGATTATGAGGAAAGAACAAAAAGGAGGAGGAGGAGAAACCAGTTTGAAGAATGTACAAGCATCTTATGTGCATTGTTTTGTTTAATTTCAAAAATAACCTCATGGGACAAGTAGAAGAATACAGAAAAATTGAGGAACTTCAAAGCCAGAGAGTGTGTGCCATAAAGCACAAAAAAGTATAATCTTTATAAACCAGATGTGTTTTTTCCTTTAAAAAAATTACTCCTTTTTATATTCTTTCCTTATGTATCAAATTTATAATAGATGAAAGCAGGGCAAATATTTCATCTCAACTGTAATATTTTGGAATTTTATTAGCTCCATTCACTTGCCTTTTAAAATTTAAGCCATAGGAGTACAAGTAATTGATTACTGACTTTTACGGATTATTAATGGGAGAGATAGGGAATATAGAAAACATGCAAGCTGGCATGAGCAAATAAACATAGTAATTGTATTCAATGTAATTCAGTTTTAATTGTTACAACTAATAATACAGATCATAATAATGTCATTTAGGGAACTTTGTAAAATTAGAAAAGTCTCTCATAATTTAAAAATATAAAATTTCATGAAATACTTCACTTTTAAAACTATGGTGAGGTTTACGGAAGCTGGCGTTTTGGATGGGACTAATAAGTGCCACATAACAACAAGATAAACTAAAGATGGTGAAACCATCTGTAGTTTCTGTACTTTTTAAAAAAGTGTAAGAAATTTTTAAAGATTACTAGCACATGAGTTATCAAAGTGCTACTCTCCACATAAAAACATTTATTGAGAATTCCCTCCTTAATACCCTTACACCTAACATTGACTGTGCTAATTACACAAAAAGTCATGTCTAAAGATAACCAAGCAGTAAAGCCTTGAGCTGTGCATGTTGAAAAGCCAGTGATTTGTGAATCTGAGTGTGACTGCCCACGACGCTGACGCCGCCTAACCCGCTCAACCCCCGGGGAGTCAGCGTGAAATGGCTGAGAAAACGGTAGGTAGGCTTTCACAGCTCCTGGTCCAAAGATGCCTCTCCTGATTTTTAACCTCCCTCATCAGCATTTATTTGGAGACATGATTTCTTATCTCCATTAATGGATTATAGTAAAATACTCATTAAGAGTCTTTGTGAAAATTAATGGTTATTTGTGATTTTAAATGTTGAGATAATTTAGAATTTATAATCTCTGTGATAAGACAATATTTGTATGTACATATCATTGATCCCTTGGATAGTCTAGTTTGGAGAAGATAAGCTTGCACTGTCCAAAAGGTGGCTATTAGGTACATAAATTGTGCAACCAAGAGAATGGATTTTGGAGTTAAACAGGCTGGGATTTGAATTTTGTATCTTCTACTTACAAGTTTTGTGGTCATGGACAATTTATTTAACCTCTCTAATTCCTCACCCTTCTCTTCATAAAATGATAAAGATGATTTCTTTTTAATCCTAGGAGTACTCTGAGGAATAAACGAAATAATAGTTATGTAAAAGCACTTAGGCTGTTGCCTGGTACGTAGAGGGTGCTTAATAAATGCTCCTTATGTTGTTGGTACTCTGATTATTGCGGTTAATAGTATGTATAACTAGGCACATAAATGATTAGATAGTTATAAATCAGGATGAACTGGGATGATGGAAAATATAAAATATATAGCACACATGTTTTTTGAACAGGCACTGTTCTGGGTACATTAAGAATATAATTTTTTTTTTATTGGTAGATATGGCCCCTGGGAGAAGTCCAGGGTAGAATAAAGTCTTGGATATCTCTCCATTAAGATATGAGAAAGGAACTCATATCTTTTAAAGAAGTACTTTAAAACTACTTTAAGAGTCCTTTAAAAGTACAGCATCTATAACAGTTTAAATTTTGTAGACTGTGACTAAAAGGAAAGTAAAGATTGTCTCACTAAAAGTTGTGGGAAAAGTTTCTTTTGACTTTAATCAACTATTTAAAATTTGTGAAGATTTAACAAACCAAATGTTACTTATTTTTATAATTTCAATGAGTAAGGTAGCTGGATATACACTTTTCTGTTTTTAATAGTAGGTATAAAGACATTCTTATTTTTAAAAAAATTTTATAAGTTAACTAGTGATGGGAAGATGGGAAGAAATGTAGCTTTCTGTCTAATTTATTCAGAATTCTTATAAAATTAGTGCATAAATCATAATTTTGTATTAACAATCACATTCTAATAAACTAAAATTGTAACTTAAAGTTAATAAAAATAAGAGGAAGCCTTCTAAACCATTTGCTAACAGAAAAAAGTATAACTCCATTAGAATTATTAGAATTAATTTTTTGGTTAAGAGAGTAGGTCTTATTGTTCTTGCCACACACAAAATAGTAACTATGAGAGGTGACGGATATATTAATTAGTTTGATTGTGGTAATCATTTTATAATGTATATCAAAACATCATGTTGTACACTGTAAATATATATATAATTTTTTTGTCAATGTCTCCATAAAACTGGAAAATTTTTAAAAATTAATTTTGAAAAATATCAGGTTCCTTTTAATAATCAGGGAGGTTTTATCCATTCAGAAGGGAATATAATTTTCTTATAAATGGAAAACAAGGCATTTCAGAGTTCCTTGCAGAGCACTAACATCACGTTACTGGGCAATTTTGCTTTCACTGTGGCTAAAAGATGAAAGGAGAAAACAGGTCTTTTTAGCTTCTGAAGTTGCAAGGAGGTAGTAATCAATTCTGTCCTAATGGAATGAAGATTAAAGGCTTTTAAGAAAGTCTTTCCTTTTCCTTCCTTTTTTCTTTTTTTTTCTTTTCTATTTATTTATTTATCTATTGCTATTAAACATGTACTATCAACACAGTTTTAAAGACTTCAGGGAGATATGAATGCTCCAAAAAATTAAACATGAAAAGATGATTTATTTCAAATGAAGATGAACTAGGTGGAGAAGAGGATTTTCTCGTGGCTACCCAGATCAGTGTGACCCCTAAACCTAAAACTCATTGACAAATATGCTTGTTTGGGTTCTGTGTTTGTATTTATCTAAATCAGATGCATCTATCATGATATTTTTAAAGGAAATGTTTCATAATATTGAATTTTTATAGTTCCTTCTTTTTGCAAAGAATTTTTAAAGCTCATTTTCAAAGAATGTTTAAAGTGCTTTAAGGTTAGCACCAGCACTCAGATATGGCAAGCACTCTAAGCACTTTACCTAACTTATTCCTCTTAATGCTGGTACGACCTTAGGAAGCAGGTGCTATTGTTCTATCCAGTTTTACCGTGAGAAAACTGGAACCTAAAGCTGGAAGTCAGGAGCACAGGGGCTCCAGCTGGCGAGTCCAGCCTTCTAACCCAAACAGGCTAACCCCAAAGCCCAGCTCGAGCTCTCAAAACCCTTACTATAAATTAGCTTCACCTGGAGAAAATGTTAAATCCGCAGATTCCCAGACTCTTGCCCAAGAAAGTCAATTATGGAGGTTTGGAGAGAGTTTCAGGAACCTGCGTTTTTAACAAGTATAATAAAGTTTTTTGCTTTGTTTCATTTTGTTTTTAATGTTGCCTTGACCCAGTTTTGAGGCCCTGACTAGACGTGGGTCAGTTCCCCATCTTAGTAGCTGATTAAGTTCATACTCCAAGCTCTTCCCTTCGGGCTCTCATGCTCTGTCCACTATCCATCTGCCCTAATTGCCTCAGCTCCAGCACCGGACAACTAGAGGCAGACTCTACACCCTAGAGCCCGAGGAATCATTGCAATTCACCATTCCACAGTAAGTCTTCAAAACCTAGCTAACCACTTATGTGCTTATATAGTAGTAATGTTCACCTGTCGGGCAGGTGGGGGGGGAGGAGGGGATGGTATATTCACACCTAATGGGTGCGGTGCGCATGGTCTGGGGGATGCACACGCTGGAAGCTCTGACTCAGGTGGGGGACGAAGGCAATATATGTAACCTAAACATTTGTACCTCCGTAATATTCTGAAATTTAAAAATAAAATAATAATAAAAAAACCTAACACTACCCCACTTGCCACATCCTACAGCATAGCTTGCTGTCACCCTGTTCCTGGGTGCATCCCTCGGTGGGCACTATCTGGCAGCCTTCTCTGGTTTGGGGTATCCGTGTGCTTTGTCCTGCCATCCAGAGAATCTTTAAATCGGGAGCCCATCATAATCCTGAAAGACAGTCCCAAATATCGAATATCAAAATCTCAAAAATATAATTCTGAAAAAATAGCTTAAAAATTATTTAAAAGACATTTATTTACATTTTTAAAAAGGGTTGTATTTAAGAAACAGAAAAACATGACAGAACACTTCATAGGCTAGTTTATACAATAAAATAGGCAATCATAACACGTTTTTACAAGCATGAAAAGGTAAACTAACAGCAGCAGCATGGGTATAACAGTTATAAGCAGACGAACTATGTTCATGAACGAAAAAATCAAAATGCAAAAACATATCCCCAATGGTCAGTAATTCTGTGCACCGAGTTTTATAACTGCAGTCACCCAAAATACTGCGGCAGACAACTTAAGCCTTTTGACAAGATAGATCAAAAACCACAATGAACCACCCCGAATATATAGTTGCCCAAAGAGCCAATAAATTTTATCTTCTACTGGTGCAGATGTACAAAAAAGGACATCTCTGTATTTATTGAGGACAGTTCAACATTTTTACACCCACACCCCCACACAGGTTGCTTATGCGATGTACTTTTACGGAGTCAAATTTCTGATGTCCAAGGCAGCAGAAGAAAAGTCTGTCCCAGCTGTCAGAGAGAGACCAATTTGCCTTCCCGTCCGGGCAGATCTTCCCCACCTAGTCCACTCAGACCCACACACTAATCTCTGGGAACACCCCCACAGACACACCCCAAATAATGCATCACCAGGTTTCCAGGCATTCTTTAATCCAGTCAAGTTGACACCTAAAATTAAGCCCACAAATTCACCCCTTGTCAACTTGGCACCCACACACATCTTCTTAAACCACATTCAATTTCCACATAAAGACAGTAACGAGCTAATTGTTCCGCCTGATGTGATGTAGCTGCCCTGCATGCAGCCCGAAACACACTGATCCCTTCCCCAGTGTTCAGCTTTCAAGATTTCAACATTCAGAATTTTAATCTTTTGGGATTATGATTTTTGGGATTTTAGACTTTAGGGATTTTGATCTACAGGGGATTTCAACATTTGGGATTATGGCATGTGGGATTGTGTCTTTCAGGGTTATGATCCAAACCCCTTTACATCTTACAAAACAATTGGCTTTGTGAGTGGATGCCATGGCCGTGACTGATGACTCTTGGGTGACTTCTAAAGGGCCTGCTCTTGTTTCACTGAGTGGTTCCAAACCACCCCTAGAGTGGCTTGGGCTGGAACTCAAGCTTTGGCTTTAGCCTACTGCCTACTGCTGTGTCTGCCAGCACAGCTTGTGTTCCATAGAGGCCTATTCCAGGGGCTGCCATTTCTTTGGGGTTGGTGTTGATTACTATGTGGGACAGAACTCTGGTTGTTCTGTGTTTCAGGTGACCCATATGGAGGAAGATTGAGCTCCCCCACAGTAGAGAAATGGCACCTAGGCCCCTTTTTGCTCAGTTGAAAATAGTTGCCTACCTATCCATCTTCTTTGCTGCTGCATACCTTGCTGCTGTCATTAGCAAACTTTAGGTTCCCCAGGGAAGGCTGTACTCTTGGATAGCAGTAGGCCAATATTTAACCCAAAGGAGACATCTAAGGTAAGGGAAAGAATATCTCATCTCTGCACATGTCTCCTCCCCCTGCCAAAACATGCAATTGCTAAAATAATACAAGACCACTAGCCAGTGTACTTGGGACTTAAGTGCCACTCCATCTCAACATGCAAAGAAATTGATACTTCAGACAAGAGGACCAACTGTGTTGTCTCAAGGAGAGGCTGCTATGGCTTTCTTAAATGCAAACCTCCATCCCTCAGAGGTGGACTTGGAAGTCTTGGAACAAGAGAGGCCTACCTACAAGGTCCCATCTCTTCCCTCCTTTCTCACCTATCCCTATAACCATCAAGAAGGTCTGTACTATGAGTTATCAGAAAGACACAGAAACTAAAAATCATACACACAAGAATCAGCCCACCCTAAATAGAGCCCCCTCCAACAAAGGACTCTAGAATGTATCAAAATTAAAATCCACAGGCACTCCCATTAGCGTTCTCGTGAACTCTGTCACTGGAGAGGCTCCATGCCTCCTGGCATCTCTCGGCCCACAGCCAGAGGTTTGATTTGCCATGCCTCCTACTGCCTTTGGAAACGAGATTCCTAGGCTAACACATTATATACGTGAGAGCAAAGAAAGTCATAATAGTGCATATGAAGTCTGAAGTAAGAGGCAAAAGGTGGAGGAACAATCCTATTTACCTTTTAATCATATAACTATTTGGCTGACAAAGGTTGACTCCAACTTTTATTTTTAAAGTATAACTCTGTGTAAAGAGGGAAAGGAGGTCAGAGATAAGTATAAATATACTACCAGAGGGACTTTGAAATATTCTTGGTAAGAAATGATAAGGGCCTACATTGAGAAAATAGCAGTGAGGATAGAAAGTTCAACAGAGAGTTTTTGAGTAGCTTTCTCATCAACTGAATATGAAAATTGAAAAAATAATAATCTGTGAAGTATTAGGTATCCATGACAAGGAACTGTGCAGGTGGTAACAACTGTCAATCACAGTAAAAGAGCAAAGATCCTTTCCTAAGTTTCTCGAATGTTTAAGCTCCAGGTTTCTGTCCTGTCCAAAAAGAGAGGGAGCAGTCCTTAAATAATTACTAAGATTGGCTATTCCACAAAACTTAGCATGTGGAGGCCAAATAAACTAAATTTTATTTGGGGTAAAAACAAGGGTGATGATTTAAACATCTTATTATATTACTTATTTGAGAAGAACTTACAGGAAGCCACTGGATTTATTAATTAGAAGGTCCTTGCTAATCTTGCAAATTTAGTTTAAATAAAATTTACTTCCCTGTTGGTGGGTGGTGGATGATTATACTTAACATTTTATAAGGTTGAGTTATATTTGAACAGGTAGATACCAGGAATGTAGAGTAGAATGCCTGTTCATAAGGTTTGATGGTACAGAAGTGAGAAGTTAAAGTGCTATTTTTGTTTGTTTGCTTAGGACTTATTTGCAAATTGAGAGAAAGAAGCCATAAGAGAGTTAGGCACATTAAATGTAAAGGAAAATTGGTGGATCCCAGGAGAAAGGATCTGGTATGTAGCATTTTTAATCAGTTTGACAGATTTTTTTTTGGTTCTTAGACATTTTTTACTTTTTGTTTTTAATTTCAGCATATTATGGGGGTACAAATGTTTAGATTACGTATATTACCCTTCCCCCACTCCCCATCAGAGCTTCAAGCGTGTCCATCCCCCAGTGCAAGAGCAAACAGGCAACCTGCAGAATGGGAGAAAATTTTCGCATGCTACACATCCGATACAGGGCTGATAACTAGAATCTATTTAGAACTCAGGAAAATCAGCAAGAAAAAATTAAACAACCCTATCAAAAAGTGAGCAAAGGACATGAACAGAAACTTTTCAAAAGAAGACAGAGTAATGGCCAAGAAACATATGAAAAAATGCTCAACATCTCTAATCATCAGGGAAATGCAAATCAAAACCACAATGAGATATCACATATCTCTAGTGAGAATGGTCTTTATCAAAAAGTCCCAAAACAATAAATGTTGGCATGGATGTGGAGAGACAGGAACACTCATACACTGCTGGTGGGACTGCAAACTAGTGCAACCTCTGTGTAAAGTAGTATGGAGATACCTCAAAGAGATACAAGTAGATCTACCATTTGATCCAGCAGTCCCATTACCGGGCATCTACCCAAAAGAATGAAAGGCATTCTATTAAAAAGACACCTGCACTCGAATGTTTATAGTAGCACAATTCACAATTGCAAAGTTATGAAAACAAC